>JAGDYQ010000148.1:1021482-1098248 GCA_021962125.1 Bulinus truncatus
TTATTTCAAAGATGTGATGAAGGCATGCTAGAAATAGGAGGCGTTTGTCAAACATCTGCTGAATAACTGTTATGGCGCCAGTGTGAACTCCTGTGTTAGAACTTTTATCAAAACAAAGACCAGTCAGCCATTCTGGGACACTCCCAATCATGTAGTATCTGAACCAAAGCTTTACCCATCAATCCACCAGTTGATATTGGAAGTTGTGGAATTACCAGAAGTTTTTCAACCTTCACTCCAGACAAAGCAAAGTTATTCGATCAACTAGCTCGTCTGATTGGCCACCAACATCTGATAATAATTTTCCTTCAAAATGAGCAACTAATGGTGTGCTTGGCACAAACATTTCATTCTGGTTTACTGTGACTATATATTGTATTTGTTGACAGTGATACTGTGTTAATGTTCACATCAGCAGCAGTAAGGTCAGGAGCAATCATGTGCATCGCTTCACGAGGTGTTGTTCTAGTCCTGTCAAGACTGGCAACAAAAAGTGGATCGTCAATAATACGGCGTTTATCGATGCGTGTTTGCGACTGAGATTATGATGATGCTGATGTGGAAGTGTAATGTTTTTTAATGCTGCATACATGATACTTGCTCATTGAGATTTCCGCGTCAAGATCATCCCGATACCTGGTTGAAGTAATGATACGGAGTGTCTCATGAGGCTCGTCAGATTCATTCGCATTTGTCGGGATCACGGGCAGAAGATGACCTCACATCTTTTGTTTCCTTTAATGCCTTTTCTTTTCTCCGGAATCCTTCAGCCTTCCGGCGTTGCCTATTTGCCTGTTGTTCTTTAAATTTCAAATCTTCATGACCAATTACCATTTCCCTATCCCCTCTTTGATCTTCAAAGTAAGCAATGTCTTATTGTATTTTGATCAAACTCGGGATTTCATTACACCTGACATGTGCAACATCAAATAGTTGATTCATCATCTGGGAAAATTTAACTTTCAACTCCATCTGACTATCATCTCGACGGCCTTTGTTCTTGCCAAGCTAAACACATCTCTCGCACAATGCTTTCAGCTTATAAACAGCATTGGGTTGTGATGTGCGCTGTAAACCATAATGCAAAAACTTCATCGATCACATTTGAGCAGCTTTAAGAGAGAGTAAGCTTCTGACTCTTCAAGTAATAAAGCAAACGATGCAGAGTGAGCCCCATGGTTGTTAGGCTGAAGAACAAGTGAATAACTCAAGAGATGCTAACTGTTGACCAATTAACCAGACATCGGTTTCAGATCTAGTTTTGTCGCGTCACAAACTCATAAGGCTGGCTCTCTAAATCAACTTCTATGATCTTCATCTCAAGATTGAAACCTCGCTCTACGTTATCTACTTCTTTTCTGCCTGTTACCATTTTTTTATTTTCTTTCCTAAACTTCTCGATTTCCGATTAAATAATGTGCATCTCTATGTCCCTCTCCTCTTCAATTAGAACCTCTTGACGTGGTGGATGGACGATTTCGATTCCTTCACACGAACAGGTCGTTGTTTTTGGAGTATGAGAGTATGTTTGTGGTCTGATAACAATATATGTATTTCACAGCTCACGTTCAGTCTCCTCTAATTAAGTCAACAATACCGGCAGTTTCCTCTAATTAAGTCAACAATACCGGCAGTCTCCTCTAATTAAGTCAACAATACCGGCAGTCTCCTCTAATTAAGTCAACAATACCGGCAGTCTCCTCTAATTAAGTCAACAATACCGGCAGTCTCCTCTAATTAAGTCAACAATACCGGCAGTCTCCTCTAATTAAGTCAACAATACCGGCAGTCTCCTCTAATTAGGTCAACAATACCGGCAGTCTCCTCTAATTAGGTCAACAATACCGGCTCCTATGCTGAACTAGATGTTTGCTACATGTTGGTATTGAAGCAAGTTCTCCTCACATACAGTGTTTTAGCTTACGTCCCGCTCTTTCAATCTCTCTAGTTCTCTAGTTCTTCTGTGTAACTCTCTCTGCCTTGTTCTCTCTGCCTAGTTCTCTCTGCCTAGTTCTCTCTCACAAACAAATCGTCCAGCTTATATACTGCAAATGATTGGCATGGCGTCAGCAATTTATTACCTATAACCATTGCTAGCCCCAACTAACACTACCTTCGGAATAATTATTTTGAATCTCTGGAAGATTGAAAGGTGATTAACACCTAAACAGGGGACCTATAAAACACTAAAACTGCACCACACGTATCTTCTACAGGTATGTGTTTCCCCTGAGTCCTAGTGCTGCCCGTTGCCAGCTATGGACCTTTCTCGCATGTATTCCTGCGCGTCAGATGTCTTTGTGAAAAGATCATAATGGGCTTCCGGTCGCTTTGTGTTATTGATATTTATATACTTGATTAATACTTATCTCGATAAATTATATTAATTCTCGATTATTTTTTCTACATTTTCGTCTAATCTAAGATATTGTTACAGCTCTTTAAAATTCTGTTTATAAAATCAAAACAACACACGGGCCGGCGTGGGTTCCAAGAGTATTTACTAATATCTATAAAAACAACAACAACGGCAACATGGCCACTCTCTTGCCGGCTTCTTACGTCACTGTCTCTACTGCGTCATCGCGTTCACTCTGTAGACTGTACGGTGCGCACCGAGTGGGTCGTAACACTGCCCCCTCTTAAATCTGTCCGTCCCGGACAGGTCAGTTCTCACAACAGTATCTGTACAGTCTGTCCACATGTACCAGAGCTCTGTTCTCAGCGTGACCGTTGTTGCTAGCTAGAGCATGTCGTTTGTCAGGCTGTGGAGGTTGATTATCCCCGTGGTGGGGCGGGGAGAATCGTGTTCGTCCCCATAGAAATCTGGCTGTTCACCAGGTAGGTTTTCTCGCAGGTGCAGGCGTTCGGGATACTGACCTCCATTGATGAGGCCCAACAAAATAAAGCTCTTGTTGTTGCAGAATAACATGACGATGACGAAACACACATCGCGTTTTGCGTTTGACAGAGCTAGGATGAATGTATACTGAACTTACCAGATTAAAGTCAATGGTCAGGTTCATCTCTGTCCTGCCTCGTTCTCCTCTGCTCCGATGCACTCTGTTGGTCTCCTCGCTCCTCTCTACCTTTCGTCTCTGCTCCCCAGGTGGCTCATATCAGTTCACCAGTGTCTCAGGTGGCTCTTCATGGGTCACCAGCTCCTTAGGTGGCTCATCACATGTCACCAACGTATCAGGTGGTTCTTCACAATTCACCAACGTCTCAGGTGGCTCAATACCGGTCACCAACGTCTCAGGTGGCTCATCACATGTAACCAACGTCTCAGGTGGCTCATCACAGGTCACCAACGTATCAGGTGGCTCATCACCGGTCACGACCGTCTCAGGTGGCTCATCGCAGGTCACCAACGTCTCAGATGGCTCATCGCAGGTCACCACCGTCTCAGGTGGCTCATCGCAGGTCACCAACGTCTCAGGTGGCTCATCACAGGTCACCAACGTCTCAGGTGGCTCATCACAGGTCACCAAATCTTTCTTGTTATTGAAGCGCGGCAGATTGTGCACGAAATTAAGACCTGTAGGGGTCTTGCCGTTGCAGTGCCAAACGTTGGCACTAGCATCAGCTCCACTGTTGTGGATTTCCATGCATTCGTGGCTTTTGTTTAGTTGTGGTTTATTGTTCTTGACGTTGTTTTTATCAGACTCTGTTAAGTTGTCTGGATATTCAAGGTAACCAGGGCAGCGGTTGCAACAAGCTTTCAGACATTCTGCAGACCGCTCATTCTCACAGGGGCTCAGATCGCTGGGCGGCTCTTCTTGGATTAGTTCCTTCTCGTGCGCTACGTTTTGGATGACCACATCATCAGGTATCACGTCGTGGATGACCACATCCTCAGGTGCCACTTCATGGATGACCACATCCTCAGGTACCATTTCCTGGATGACCACATCCTCAGGTACTACTTCATGGATGACCACATCCTCATGTACCACTTCCTGGATGACCACATCCTCAGGTACCACTTCATGGATGACCACATCCTCAGGTACCACTTCCTGGATGACCACATCCTCAGATAAAACTGGCCGCATGTCTAAGTCTGCTACAATGATTAACTTTGTCTCTGAGTCATGTTTTCTTTTGTTGTCGTTGCATTCACTACTTTCACTTTTGGTAATTCAATCTTTGCTTTCTCGGTTCTAGTGTTGGGATCTTCCTTCAGATCTCCTATTTCGTCTCTTAATGTTAAATGAAATTCTCTCACTTCATTTCTTAACTGCCCGATTTCCGTGGTAAAAACGTGGCTCACTGGGTCCATTCCCTCATCAATAAGAGCTTCATGGAGTCTATTAAACAGTTGTTGTTTTTTGCCGTTAGTTGGAAGGTCCCTTTCTTCTAATTCTTCCTTTAACTCTCTAACTAAAAGTTTGTTTAATTTCTTACCGAACATTATAAGACTGTCCCGCCTCTGACACCAATGTTACAGCTCTTTAAAATTCTGTTTATAAAATCAAAACAACACACAGGCGTGGATTCCAAGAGTATTTACTAATATCTATAAAAACAACAACGGCAACATGGCCACTCTCTTGCAGGATTCTTACGTCACTGTCTCTACTGCGTCATCGCGTTCACTCTGTAGACTGTACGGTGCGCACCGAGAGGGTCGTAACAATATAATGAGTTAAAATTTATTACCGAAATTTAATTTTTCTGACGTTGACAAGTTTTTAAAGTTACAAAATGTCCCGATATCAGATTATGTAGAGACTTATGTAGGTATATATGTAGAGACTTATGTAGGGACTTATGTAGGGTCATATGTAGAGACTTATGTAGGGTCATATGTAGAGACTTATGTAGGAACTTATGTAGTGACGTATGTGGAGACATATAGGGACTTATGTAGTGACTTATATAGGGACGTATGTAGGGACTTATGTAGAGACTTATGCAGGGTCATATGTAGGGACTTATGTAGGTACTTATGTAGGGATTAATGTAGGGACTTATGAAGGGTCATATGTAGGGACTTATGTAGGGTCATATGTAAACAGTATATTTTTGGTTAGCATATATTGTGCGATAGATACTAATTAAAAATTGGTAGTAAAAGGTTTGAAACTACTACCTCATTATGATTAGGTGATGGTCAATGATATTATTTTTTTAACCATTCTACTTTTTAGCTTCAACTTTAAAGATAATAATAATAAATAATCACACTGAAAAATATATTAAATTTTGATTATTTGATTTTCATGATTAAAATTAAAAGAATAGCGGCAACAGAAATTTATTATTCGCGAATTCGCGTACATTAATTGGTACAGGAAGTGTATCTTGTCCATTTAAACAAACAATTCAGTAAGGGGACTACTTTTTGAGAAAGATGTATAAATTAACACCCCCCCTCATAGTGATATGACAGGGTAACCTGTCGCTTGAGTGCTTCAGCTATCTGGTCACTATGACACGCCCCCTTCCCTAGCTGACCGCTGATTTTCGTTCCTTAGACTTTTTAAACAATAGTGCTGAAAAAAAAAACTACTTCGTAACAGCCTCTTTACGTCTATCAACTAGTTGCTATTTCTAGCCGTCAGTTGTAAGTTCCCTTTCTTCAAGTTTTACATTTAACTCTTTTAAATAAAAGCTTGTTTAACTATTTACCGAACATTTTTAGATTGAAAGTCCGAGTTCTGACACCAGTGTTAAGTGCCCTGATGTTCAAATCACAAAATACACTGGCGTAGCGTGGATTCAATAAAAAGCATTTAATAATTATACACAATCAACAATCACAATTCCAATGGTCACTGTTCTTCTTGCCGGCTTCATCTCTCTCTTCTATCTTTTCCCGCTATTACGTCATATCTTCACCTTTTTTAATTGCAATTTATTTGGTGCGCTGGTTGGTATAGGGATTCCCTATTTCCAGCTCACCGCCGAATACGGGAGAGAGTCATAAAATTTTCATACTTTCATTCTTAATAAGTTTTTACCACTGTCTATCTTTCAAATATCCATTTTCACACTACTTGGTGGCACAATGAACATTTGTAGACATACGTTTCCAATACTGAATTAATAAATTAATAAATTCTATTATTTTTGAAACTGATTTAAACTTCCATTTTCTAATTAATTTAATCAATGTTCAATTCTATGTTACATGTAAATAATACAACATACAAGACTTCGCTAATTATGCAATTAAACCTGTTAAAATAGTATATGATCAAACAACTATGAAATGTAAAATAAATCATTAGAATCAAGTTCATTTTTTATTGTTTTTTTTTAACTTTTTTCTTCTATATCATATATATATATATAAACACCTAAACGCACATCCTTTGTTTGTGTTAGGATTGGATAGTCCGTAAACGTACAATCACAATATTAGCAGTAAGCTAGAAAGCATAATACAACTCGAAGCCACAACGTTAAGTTGCATAATTTTAAAAGATAACTTGCTTTTGACATAACAAACTGGACAAAAAGGTGTTGGATGGGATTGATTTTGGGGGGGGGGGAGTATTTGACAAAGACTGGAAGGAGATAAATAATCAAATAAATGTTGTTAACAATATTAGCGTTTTAGAATATGCAGTCTTTATTTATTCGCGAACTCACATTGTAAAGATCACAACTAATCAACTAGTTTTAAAATAGTTGAACAGTACTAAAGTTTCTTCCCTTTCACATTAATAACGATCTCAAAATGGATGATTTTGCGAAGTTTAATTCATATTTGAACGGGTTTCCCGAATAAAGGTTTTCTGTTGTGTTTGTTTTTGCTTGGAATTTTTTATGTCAATTCAATTATGTATGTTCTTTAATACTTTTTTTAAACCTATTTAGTGTATTAGTCTGTTATGCAGGTTTCACGGCTTATATTTCTATAGTTATACAAATGTATGGAATGAAATTAATAAGAATTTCAAAGCACATTTCTATATATGTCCACTCTAATTTTGAAAAGATCACTACAATATAATTCAAAATGTCTACAGCTATGTCCGTTGACCTGTACATGAAAATGTTTCTGATTTTTTATATTTTTTTTTACCGACTTTTCTTTAATATAAATTATTCTCCATTGCCATTTTTTTGTTTATTCTTTGTTTGTTTTTATTAAATTCTATGTTTAAAAATATTTTACTGAATTGATTTTTTTTTTAATGTTACATATTATTAGTATATTAGAATATTCATAAGAGAATGGCCAGTTTGATGGCTTTTTTTCCGCTTCAAAAGTGTAATTATTTATAAAAATGAAAGATGCATTGAAAATTATTTTCGAATCTGTATAATCATAAATGTAGCAAAACATGACAGGGACAAAAAGATTACTACGTTCGTTCAGAAATCCAAGTATTTAATTTAGTCATTTATCTTGACATTCAACAGCATAATTATCGTGGCATTTGATATCACTCGTGATTCATCTGAACTTCTCTTTTATCGATTCTTAAGGTCTTTGTATGACAAAAAAAACAAAATAGCAAATTCAATGGGGCTATTAGACTATTATTATAGATATATTTATTCGCATGTAATTAAAGCAATCTTTGTGTTTAAAATAAATATACTTGAGTAAAACTTGGCTTACGATTTGGCGTTAGAATCAGATTAAAGAAACAGTCTATTGATTATTAACTTAAAAAGGTAACTAATAAATCAAGTTATCCATTCTAGTTACACACTCTATACTCCATAGTATAGAGTCTATACTACCATAGAAAATAAAAGTAAAAAACTTTACAACAGAATGAACAACGCAACTTTTGTTATTCAAAAAACAGAAAATTATAGAACGACAGCTCAATATAAATTTCCGCCAAGACTAAACTGTATGCCAGACACACAGGATGAAATTTTGACTCTTCGACTGTTACAGTGTTACATTAATCCAGCTGTTTCTTTGTTTGGGCTCATCTTTAACACACTGTGTATAGCCATACTAAGAAATGATGGGTTTCAAAAGCCGTCTAATATTCTTTTGTTAAGCCTGGTTATTGCTAATGACATGTGTTTAATATTTGGCTTGAATTACGGATACATAATTCTCCTGCACATGAACAATTTATGTGTGTATGATTTTGACCAAAACTTGGATTACTTTATAGGCTATTCATTTATGTTTTTCTTAGTTGTATTCTACTGGGGTCAGTGTGTTTGTACAACGCTGCCAGTTATAATAACTTGTGAGAGACTCATTGCCGTGTTTAATCCCTTACACTTGAAACGAATAATGACCCCAAATAATGTTGTTATCAGCGTGATATTGTCTTTTATCTTTTGGTTTCCCTATGGTGTCTATCAGGGCACTGGCTATGCCCTGGTAAATATTAATGCTACACGGAATAACTCAGAGTTTACTTTGATGACTATAGGTCGGTCAGAAATGTACCTCAAAAACAAGCATTTCCATGATACTTTTACTTTATATGCTATACACACTCTTGAAGCGTGGGCTCCTTCATTTATAGTGACGTCAGGTTGTATTGTTATTTGGATCAGATTAAAGTTAATCTTAAGAAGGAGAATTAATCTAGTATCTAGAAAATTAACCTGGTCTCCAAAAACGACAAAAATTCTTTTATGCTCGTGTGTTGTTTTTGCCATAACTAATTCAATCTGTGCTGTAATAGTGATCTTATGGTTAATAGGCCAAGCACAAGAAACTCATTTAATGAATCAGGTACCTTTATTCTTTTGTTATTGCAACAGTTCCACAACATTTTTTATCTATATTGCCTTTAACAAAAAACTGCGGGAAAGTTTCATTAGAAAAATGTGTACAATGTCACAATGCTTTGTTTTTAAATTTTAATGTCTAGGAATATTATTATCTACAACGAGGAGTAAAAAATTATAATTGAAACAGTGGATAGATAGATGGATATTCATAACGATATTGACAATTTAGTAAATTAATTAAAATTTAGATAGATGCATTCTTGAGACACACCAAACAATTCTTAGCATTGCATTATTTCCTTTGAATTTATGTACTACTAGTTGTACCCTGCAAAAGCCTTTGCATTAAGATTATTGAAAAACCAGTGCCAAACCTAGGGATTCGAGGGGGCCCATTTGCTTTGCCTCTTTTGGGGCCTCTGCATTTTGACGTTCGATACCATGAAATGTGATACTTAGTATTTAATGTAAACAATATTTTTTTTGGGAGGGGGCGCTCCCTCAAGCTTGGGCCCGTCGGGACTTTCAAATTAGAACCCTTCCTCACCCCACCCTAGGTAAGCATCTGTGCTCAGTTTTGATACATATTTTCAAAATATTTTTTTATGAAATAATTAAAAATATAATAAGTTTTTGTTTCTTTTTCTTAAAACATCCTAAAAGATAAATTATTTCCATTAAAAAATTTCAAAGAGATCTAATTAGTTACTATTAAAAACACTAAAAGGATACATTCTTAAAAAACAATAAATAAATATAAAAAAAAAAATAATTTCCGTGAGAGTAATCAAACCTGGTTAGTTAGCATAAAAAATATAACCCCAAGCTGCTTATCCATTCAGCCGACATGTTAGAGGAATATTTTTAATGTACTATTAAAAAAAAATTGCTCGATTATTTTTTACTTCCGTTTGACTTATTTTGTAATTTTAAATAGATCAAAGACTATTAATTTTAAAAAAAGAAATATTTTAGTAGCTGATAACTTATTTTGTATAGAAATTTGCAGAATTTCTTTTTTTATATTATAAAATGAACTTTATTTTATGAAATTAGATAGAAAACGCGCTTGCTATTCTTATCGTAAGAGATTTTCGATTATTACTATTGTTTACGTTTGACGATGTTAAAATGGGATATCTGTTGTAACAAAAACTACAATAATTTGTATTATATTATATGTTAATTATTAATTTTTAATATTTTGACTTTGACATTTCATAATAAAAGCACAGAAACTATTTTAAACTGTTGTGCTAACCACACAATCCCTTCAAAATATGCCGAGGTTATAGAAACAGATAAATTCTACACTTCATCTGCCCCGAAGGCCCGTTAGGGCTAAGAAGGGAACTTTACTTTTTTTTTTTACAGATTGAGAGACGGGCTTAAAATATGTACCTCGTGGCTTTGACCATTTGTCCTTCAACCAAAATGTGTACTATTCTATCATAACTTTAACAAGAACATTTTAAATGATATTTATTTATATGCCATGATATGTTTACATTTTGTAATAATAAATCTGGCAACAGTTTTTACTTTCAAACTTAATGCAAATAAAACAAGCAATTAAGCCTGTTCCATTCTGGACACAGGACGTGTTAGCGCATTTTCGTGTTATGTATCAGTACGTTTGTTAGCTTTCAGTAAATATTTGTAAATTTTGGAAATGTTTATAAATTCAATTGTGTAATGCATACATCTGTAAAAAGAAATATTATAAAGACGTTTCTTTATATTTGAAAAAAATATTTTCTCTTAAATCTAACTACAAGTGGTTTGTGATTACTTAAATAGGACTCATAATTAAAAACATTCGAAATTTAATCGTCCGAAAACTCCGTCAATTGTTGCATAGCTCTGATACTTTCAATTAAACTCAGAACACAAGCTTACTATTTCATTTGATGAGTTTCTTAATAAATCTTGGTGAAACTACGTGCTGCAGTATTTCGCACCAAATGAATGGGTTATTGAACGTACAAGGTGTATATATAATATATAAGCCCCTTAGGAGCCCTGTAAGCCCGGCCCTCAGAGGTCCTGTCGCGAAATGAACTTTTCATGTACATATGGCAGGCCAAGACCTACAAAATGATATATACATCATGGGTCTAGGACTTATAGTTGTTGAGATCTAGGGTGATGACAGACAGACAGACAAAACGGGGACAATAGATCATTTTTTTCGAAAATGCTCTAAAAAACAACTCTGAAATCTACTACTTTCAAAGTTTCAAACACCAAAATAAATCTTGTAATAATATACGGCACACACAATGCTTTTTCCTTATTATCACATTGATGGAACTTTTTATAATGCGCTTGAATTCGCCAATAATTCAGGTGGACATTAAGATCGGTGTATGGTTCCAGATATTGTTCTTAAAAATAAAGTTTTCTCATATAGTATGGAATATAATAATTAAGTATGTATGTAAAAGCAAAGAGTGTATTACTATAGAAATTACAGGGCAGAGACAGACATAGATAGATAGACAGACACATTATTAGATAAATAGACATATAGATAGATAGATAAATATATCGACAATAAATAATAGTATCAATGTAGACGTTAGAGGGAATTCCCAGTAGTAGCGCACCAAAATGAAATTTATTATTGAACAGAAGTGAGAAAACATGGGGCACAGACGGTTGACGAACCAATAAATAGGGCATTATTTTTTATACCCTCCTGTTTTCGTTAAGTTTGAGGAAAGTAAGGGGATCAGGAAGGACCGAAGGAGTCAGGAAAAAGTGTTTTATTATGAAGCTTTAGCGTGATGTAATTATCGTTAACTATTTCTAGAATTAAATTAATATTGATTATTTTAAACCAAATTGATTTTTTCATTTTTTGTTGGATGTATTTTTAAGACAGTGTCTTATGCGTAGTTAAAGAAAATAAAATATACCAACTTCGCCATCCCTGACAGAAACGATATGATTTTTTTGCCAGGAAAATGTCGTATACTTTATAAGCTACATGACAGTATATTTTGTAACTATACTAATCAGGTTCTATTTTAGAAAGACTTTTTTCGACTTTATTAGCTCGAGGCTATGTAATATTCAACTGACTTTAATTTTGTTTCCAAAATAAATGGAATCCATAAAATGTTTCTTTTGTCCAAGAGGCCGGGCCATTGGGTCAGATAAAGTGTAGAATTCGTCCGTTGATGTAACCACGACATAGAGATGGATTGTGCGGCTATCACAGCGCCCAGCCGTTTATCGCGCTCCCACACTTTAAGTCTGGATTGCATTTGAAACTTGTTGAACTTGAGGTAATCAAACCAGCTTTCACCATAGCAAGGACCAATTCTATTGGGTCTAACCAAGAATCGAACTCGGGGCTCTCTACACTACTCGACATGGGGACGGATGGTCGTGCAGTGCGCTCGTCTGTCCCCCTGAGGGTACATGGTTCGATCTCTAATGAGGACCTAGGAAATTTTCAGGTCATGGCTTAAGTATATGTCTCCCGTGGTGCCTCCATGGCCATTGCACTATCGGCTATGGTTGATATGAAGAAGGGCACAATAAAAAAGTGCCTCATTAGTGGTTTATAGGATCTAAGAGAATTCATATCATCCTTACAGGGACTTCATACACACACTGGAATTGTTAAATACACACATATTTACATGTCCTACCATGAATTTGCTTTTCAGGACTGGATAAACTACCGTCGCTTGTATTCGAACCTAAAATTAGCCTTATTCAGTTTCGGCTCACCAACGCTAAGTCAGTGGAAAAAAAAATTTACATACTACATGATATCAAGTTAAATAAACGTAAAGCTATTAATTTTAAATGAAGAAGGTACGAAGATATTCATATCAAGTAATACGTGTGCGATCGAGTGGGCGTTATGTGTCAGATGACCTTTTCATATAACAACAGTCTATATCCAGAGTAAAACGCTTATTACTTCAGTAATTCACGTCGATTGACTGTAGCATCTGTAGACACATTTTATATTATGAAGGAAAACAAAACACAAACTAACATTCACGATGCACTTACGTTTATTTATGAGCGACTGTTGAAATAAAACTCTTTGATGAAACTAAACACAGTGGATTCCGCTTAATTGGGACACCACTTAATTGGGACAGCCGCTTATTTGGGAAAAAATCTAAAAGAAAACAAACCAAGAAGCCAATAGTAAATTTGTATGTTTAATTGGGACAGCCGCTTAATTGGGACAAAAAGCCTTTGGTCCCGATGTGTCCCAATTAAACGGAATCGACTCTACTTCTCTGGGAATTCCCGATTATTGAAAAACTTACATTTAAAAAACAATCAAGCAGGCTAATCGATATATTTTATTAAAATATTACATCCATGCATTAATCCACTGCCAATATAACAGTTACGTGTTAACATAACAGTTTAACATGACGATATTCATATTATGTATATTAGTAAAAGGTCAATTTAGATTTACCTAAATTTATATTAAGTATATTTAAATACCGTACATCATGTGAAGGCCTGGTATAACGGAGACAACAACATATATCCGATCATTAGACTAGAATTTTTCATTGATAAACATCGGTTACGTAGCATTGATATCGTCGAAATTTATCAGTCTGAGTTGAAATGGTTGTAACCATTTTTAATGCTGTAATTTGTTTGCCAAGAGGCCGGACCATCGGGGCAGATAAAGTTTAGAATGTGTCCGTTGATGTAACCACGACATAGAGATGGATTGTGTGGTTATCACAGCGCCCAGTCGCTTTTGCGCTCCCAACTTAAAGTCTGGATTGGATTTGAAACTTGGTGAACATGGGGGACTTTCACCAATTCTCACCAAATCAAGGACGACTTCCATTGGGTTTAGCCGAGAATTGAACTCGGGGCTCCATACACTACTCGACATGGGGACGGATGGTCGTGATGTAAAGCGCTCGTCTGTCGACACCATCGGCTATGGTGGGGATGAAATAAGGGCACTGCCAAAACCGCCCCATTAGTGGTTTATAGGATCTAAGAGATTTCATTTCATCCTTACAATGCCTCACACACACGGGCAGAAATGGAGTGGCCCTCCAAACTGTCCCGTTGTGTGGGCTTTGGAGAGTCGAGCACTAATTTAACCGTTTCGCACTGTGCCCAATATCGATTCCATTTGCCGTAACAGCAGAAAGCCGTGGAGCATGTGCTATTCCAGTGCGCCGAACTGGCGGACCACAGAGTACGGGTAGCTTGCTTGTCCTTATGTCTTTATGGCAGTTCCCAGATGTTGAGGAACACAGCAAATTTGATTTTACGAGCTCTAAGAAATTACGTCTGAGCCGCCCGCAGTTTCACTGAGAGAGTTCATAGAGAGAGACAGAGAGAGAGAGAGAGAGAGAGAGAGAGAGTTTAGGTTATGTTTATTGAAGTGGTTTATGTTGTGAGCTGCACATTATGTAAACATTTATTAAATCTTTTCATTTTATAATTTATGTCGAGAAGAAGTTGACTTTTTTTTCCAAGACCCATTATATACTCCACTATGTCGAATGGCCCGATCAAATGTATGGAATAAGATTAAAATGATAATACTAACATCATGATAAAAGTTTTCGCTGCGGGCCAAATTTAAATAGCCAAGCAGATCGTACTTTGCCCTCGGGTCATCACTTTGGCCCGCTTTATAATTTAGCCCAAGAAAAAAATGTTTCAAAAGACCTAATTTCACCAGGTGCCTTACCTAGAGGCTGGTATAGGACACATTGGTAGTGGTTGCACCTATTGACTGTAAATATTTGTTTTAATTTTAATTGATTATGACAGACTTACTCTCTGTCAGGGGCGAATTTAGGTTGCACGAAATGCAGATGGATATATCTAGCCCCCAGAAAACAGAAGAGGCAGGGGGAACATAATACAGTTTAAATTGCGGGAGTTGAGGAGCCCCTTTTTGTGAAGGGCGCCTAGAGCTCCCACTTGAAGTCCTCGAAATGATATCCGCCTCTGACAGAGGGTGGTTCTGAATTTCCGTTTCATCATTACGTAATCATCGGAAATTTACATGTGTTTTTACGTTAGATTAGCAGTATATTATTACAAAGTGTTAACAGGAAATCAACAGAATACAAGGTAATTGAACAATTTAATCTTTTTTCTTGTTCTATATATATAATGCTACTCAGCGCTTTTTAAAAGAAATTTGTCATTGGCAACTTTGGGTTTGTGTGAGGGGGCGGGGGTTATAACAAAATAAATAGAAAATATACATAATGCATAAATAAACATCCTCACTCTTCTGTTACTGGCGTTTTATACATGGTTTATCAGTGCAATTGATTACATTTTCCAAGAAATATTTTACCATAGGCGACTGAATCTTCAGTTATTCTTAATAAATAATGTAACTTTGTGTTTGTAAAATATTTTTTTTGTTTCTGTAGATGAGGCCACAAAGAGAAGAGATAATGATCACAGTTCAAACTGATGTTCTCAGGAATCGGAAACAATGTTTGGAAGCGGTGATAGCTGAAATTGAACTAGTAACTAAGAAAAAGAATAACACATACATGCTAATTCACATACCACACTCACGTGTAAATTCACATACCACACTTACATGATAATCCACATACCACACTTACATGCTTATCCACATAACATACTTACATGCTAATCCACATACCACACTCACATGATAATCCACATACCATTCTTACGTGCTCACCCACATACCACATTTACATCCTAATCCGCGTACCACACTTACATCCTAATCCACATACGACACTTACATCTAATCAACATACCACACTTACATGCTAATCCGCATACTACACTTACATGTTAATCCACATATCACACTCAATGCTAATCCACATATCACACTCACATACTAATCCACATACCAAATTTACAAGGTAATTCACATACCACACTTATATGTTAATACATATATAACATTTACATGCTAATCCAGTTTTCAAACTTACATCCACATATCACACTTATATGCTAATCCACTTTTCAAACTTACATCCACATATCACACTTACATGCTAATCCACTTTTCAAACTTACATCCACATATCACACTTACATGCTAATCCACTTTCAAACTTACATCCACATATCACACTTACATGCTAATCCATAAACCATCAATTTGATTTGGCTAGATTTTTTTTTTCAATTATTGTAGTAAACTTTAGAATATGTATGTTAATTAATATGGAAGAGAGACTGGTTATTTTCAGGTTAAGGCAGAAATTACCTTATGTCGTCCGGCCTTTAAAACTGTTACTTGAGATTATTTGGGATAAGAGGGCATTGTCAAATTAGGTATCCCTATTGACTATTTTAGTCATTGCACTATTGATGATTGTGACGATAAAAGGACAAACTCATAAAAGATTATTTTTTATACGACGTAAGAGATGAACATCACAGTGTTAGTCCGATGTAACAAAAATGAAGTGTGAATTCAATTGGATTTGTTTTCTCCTATATCCAATGCTGCAAGGATTTAGCTCATTTTATAATCCATAGTAAAGGAACTTGAAATGTCTACTTTTAGAAATATTTGAGAAACTTCACTTTCTTTCAGGCTATAGAACATGGAACAAGTTGGCTGGAGTATAAAGAAACGTCCGAAAAATTTTACTCAAATGTTGCAGTATATTGAACTATCGATAGAACAAACTTCTCTGAAATGTCTTAAAATTGCCGGTAATTAATCTTTGAATCTCTTTTCTGTGGTTGTTGTTGTTGTTGACTATGTTTTCAACCCCTACAGATATGGTTTTGTTTACTATTAAGTTTGGCTGCTTTTATCTGCATCACCTCTGCGCTCGGTTCCTGATTATTTAAATAATATATTTGCTATTTAGCGCGATCCCCCCACCCCCACACCTCTCTATTACGATTAAAAATTAAAGAAAATTAAATATGTTCACATTTTCTAACTAAGAAAATTGTTCATTTTTTATAGTAATTTCTGATCAAAACTAAATTTATAACTCCTTTCATTTTTCATTCCACTAACATCAGAAACAATATCTGTTAATAAAAATGTTCATTTTTTATAATAGTTTAGATAAGTTAATTTATAGCTTAATCCATTTCACAACTTAAACATTCGTTACCATTCCTTGAACAAATCAAAGTCCATTAGCTAGAAGTGTATAATAATCTTAATATTTTATGGATATCTTGTTCTTTACATAATTTGGTAAATGTTTTGTCAAGTAATAAGGATAAGCGATTTTGACATAGTCTTTTTTAAAGAAGTGTTTCAGTTATCTATAAATAGACATATATATATATATATATATATATATATATATATATATATATATATATATATATATATATATATACACATTAAAATACAAAAGTTTATATATAGTATTTCTTATCACTAACATAGTTATAAATCTAATTTAAAATAAATGATCTATTCAGTAAATTCAGACAAAAATGTGGAAACTTTAAACTTCAAAGTTACTGACAGTAAGGAAAATGCTGAAACAAATTTGGGTATGTCTCTATTTAAGAATCATCGTTAGTAACTTTGTTTTTTTGTTTTTTCTTTTTGACAGTGCATTATTTTATATTATTTTCATTCTCTATGTTATTAGGAACAAAACAAAAACATGAAGTTAAACAGAGAGACGTGGTGAAGAACTATTTGATCTAAAAGAAACTTTAATGAACTTTGAAAAGAAATATATAGAGATGGAACAAAAATTCGACAACATGAGGTTATGTTTAGATAAAAACACTAGGCTTATTGAAAGCTTAAAATCACAAACACAACGTGTCGAGAAGTCTGAGTCTGAGATTGAGGAGAAATTGAAGCTATTGCAAAGTAGCGTGGCTGTTCTTGGCTCGTCTAACCAGGTTGAGGTTAGTTAAAACTAAAAAAAAAAAAAATCATCAGTTACGATAAAATAGAGCGCTCGACTGTCGACCGGAGAGTCCTGGGATTTTTACAGGTCCTGGTGAAAAGTCCCCAAGTCCATCCGGCGTTAGATGGTTACCTGACTTAAAGTTGATGAAGTAAAGGCGGCTGGGTGTTGTTCTAACCACACAATCCCCTTTATATGCCGAGGTAACTGAAACAGATGAATTCTACACTTCATCTGCCCCCGATGAGACCTATGTGACTGAAGGGAACTTTACTCTTTTTTACAATAAAATAAAATTCTCTAATTTCGTAATAAAATAAATATATTTATATATTAAAGCGATTTGGGTTCTGCGTTAAATCGAAAGTAAAGAATTAATATAACAGTATTCCAGTTTAAAATACAATCGGATCTGCCCGAAACCAAAAAAAATAACCTAGATTACCGATCAAGCCTAAGGATATAACTCTATGCAAAGGTCTTGCAGGGTGCAGCAAGTGTTTTACTACTTTAGAGATTTTTTTTTCAATTTTTTTTTTCTAATAATTAGATGGAAACAATAAAGAACCAGCTAATGGAGTACAAGGCAATCTTTGAAAAGGAGCTGGGTAAATAGACCTCTTACAGGAAATTTAAAATAATTAAAAATTAGTATTTTCTTTATTATTATCCATAGTGTTCCACATTTGAGAAGCCAATATTGAATCAGTGGAGGATAGGGGGAAACAAAACCCCCCAGTGGACTAAACCCCCAAAATATTAAGATCGAATTTAAGTCGATATTATTGATACTTATTAAATACGATCTTGACCATGGGCTAAGGGATTTTTTTCAATATGAGAGATCATGTATGCCAACACAGTATATCAATAGACGGACCTCAGTATATCAATAGACGGACCTCAGTATATCAATAGACGGACTTCAGTATATCAATAGACGGACCTCAGTATATCAATAGACGGACCTCAGTATATCAATAGACGGACCTCAGTATATCAATAGACGGACTTCAGTATATCAATAGACGGACCTCAGTATATCAATAGACGGACCTCAGTATATCAATAGACGGACCTCAGTATATCAATAGACGGACCTCAGTATATCTATATCAATAGACGGACCTCAGTATATCAAAGGACGGACCTCAGTATATCAATAGACGGACCTCAGTATATCAATAGACGGACCTCAGTATATCAATAGACGGACCTCAGTATATCTATATCAATAGACGGACCTCAGTATATCAATAGACGTACCTCAGTATATAATATATCAATAGACGGACCTCAGTATATCAATAGACGGACCTCAGTATATCAATAGACGGACCTCAGTATATCAATAGACGGACCTCAGTATATCTATATCAATAGACGGACCTCAGTATATTAAAAGACGGACTTCAGTATATCAATAGACGGACCTCTGTGGGTTTAGTTCGTGGATTTTTTTCCGCGTAAATTTTTTTCCTGATACCGGAAAATATACATTGAATTAATTAAAACATATATAAATAGATTGACTTACATGACTTTGCACTTATAAACAGATTGTATCGGAAAGATTTGTTAGTTTAATGCCATGTTGACCTTTGTTCTTTTTTTGGTCAGTTATATATATATATATGTTATCCAACATTGACCAACGTTCCAATATACCGCCCAATGTACACATTTACTGGTGCGACCTAACAAACCAGTGCGCCCATTGACTGTTGTGTAATAAAGATTTGACTGAATAATCTTTTGAATAAGGGAAATAATAATATATATTAAAGCAATTTGGGCTCTGCGTTAAATCGAAAGTAAAGGATTAATACACCAGTATTCCAGTTTAAAATACAATCATGAAAAAATCGGAATGCCCAAAACAAAAAAAAATAACCTAGCCTACCGATCAAGCCTAAAGGGATTTAACTCTATGCAAAGTTTTTGCAAAGAGTACTGCTAGTATATTAATAAAATGCATTCGTTGAAACGTTGACCTCTGGGTGTGGTCGAGTGCCATTATTTAAGATATATTTTTGGGAAGATTCTGTGACTTGATTATTCTGGCGGGGGATTTTAAACGGGGAATTACGTAATTGTCTAGCTGCAAATCATGTCTGACATATTAAGGACATCAAAGTTTGGAAAATATATGTTACGAAATATATATATATATATATATATATATATATATTAGGGTGGTGCTTAGGAACCACTAAAAATTAAAACCTTGATTTCTTTAGGTCTCACCCCTTTAAATTGTTCCTTTGGATGTAGAAACATCTAGAAAAAAAATTGGTGCTGATATCTTAATATTTAGAGGTAGCTCAATGAAGCCAAAGTTTAGGTAAGCCACGTTCAACAAGTAAACAGATCACGCTTTTGGAATTTTTGGCTTTTTAATCAAAGATAGTTTCTCAAACACAACATTAAACAGTAGAATGAATTATTAAACAAGCACAAACAATCCTGCATCTACAATATTCTACCTGTAATTATAGTTCAATGTTATCAGTCCGATAAGAAGTCATTTTGACAATGTCTGTTTCTTAGTGTCTGGATAGGATTGTCGATGCTGTTGAACAGTCTGCAGCAGGAACTGAAGTTGCTCCTCATCTCTGGTGAGGATTCCACTGTACTCTTGAATCAATGCTACACCCCTCTCTGCATGGTCGTTGACAACCTGAATCTGCCGAACGGTCTCCAAAGATCGCCGATAATCTTCATGGTTGGTCCACTCATCTGGGTCAGCATCCAGGAATCCAGTCTGAAGCTCCATCATGTCAAAGAATCTCTTAGACTTTGGCGACACGAAGTCCTTAAGCCTCCTGTTGTTGAAGGATTCCAAATCAACAGAGATTAGCTTGATGTCCTCTGGCTCCTCATTACCGCTTTCATTCATGGAATTTACCATGCGTCTTTTTGTTTCCGCCGATACCTGATCATCGAAGAATGCCAACCCAACCAATTCAGGGGACAGGTACCAGAGGTGCTTTGAAAACTTGTTGGATGCAGCACTGGAAACAGCTCTGTTGATTCCGGAGTAGCTGAGAATTGATTGGAGCAACAGCATATCATTGTATGGAGCAGCGGCTGCCAGATTAGCCGTGAACCAGGCTCTCATGTAGACACGTACAATAAAGATGCACAGCTCTTGAAGACCTCTCTCTTCCTTGGTTGTCAGTCTGAATTGCCCTTTGAACATCCATATCTTCAGGCTGTACAGAACCTTCGACATCCAGCGAGCATGGTGCATTGCTCCAGGAGCAATGAAGTGCACTCCTCTTTCAGGCACGACCCCAAGAAATAGCAGAGCAAGTTCCAGGAACTCTCGATAATCATCTCTTGGCTGCTGCTCTTGAATATGCTTCTGAGCAAATTCAATCAGAGGGTTGCGCACATCTTCTAGCGAAGTAGACACGTCTGAATTTGTCAGTGATGTTTCATAGTTTGCTCTGTCAATGAACTGCCAATGATCCTTGAAGCGTTTGAATAGCGAAACCTCAGGAGATGAAGTGGCACCTAGACAGACTTGGAAGACTGTACCCAGAATCAGTTCCATAATGTGATGTCTGCAAGCAAGTGATAGAAGACCTCGCTGAAGTTTTGCTCCAGCAGGATGCAGGTACCACTAATCCGACCAGTGTTGGAACTAGTAGTATCAAAGCACATGCCTCTGATCTTGTCACTAACACCCCAGTCTTGCAGAGCTTGAAAGACAGCTCCGGCCTGTGCAGCACCAGTTCCGGAAGGCAGTTTCGCAACAGTTAACAACTGTGATGCTCCTTTCCCAGAAACAATTACAGGAAGTCTGTCGATGCATTATTTATTTGTGAGATCCGGAATCAACTTTCCATCCCAATGCACAACCAAAGGATAATCAGCTTGGCATGTTGCCAATAGTTTCTAGGTGGGGTAGGTAGGCCTATACTGTGTTGCTAATAGTTTCTTTGTCTAGGCTTACTAGGCCTGCTGTGTATTAAATTACCACTTTCAGGCCTATTTACATGTTTTATATGCATAGTACAGCAGTGTAGGACAATCCACATAACTTTAATTAATATTATACAGTGTTATACACACAACAACAGTGCAGTATACTATGTATTTTATCACGGTCCAATACTCCTAAACTTTGACGCCATTGAGCTACCAGTAAACATGAACTGAATACCTTAATATTTTATTTTAAGAGTTTCTATATATATATGAACAAAAATAGGGGGTGAGAGCAGAGATTTTTGAAAGTTCATTTTTAAGCACCACCCTAATACATATATATATATATATATATATATATATATATATGTTTATATATATGAGATTTTTTGAATATGTTACAGCTTCCAAGGCAACTAAAATCGAGTTTGCTGGCTTCCACGCCAGAATTATCAGTGAACTGGAGGTAAAGTCACATGCGCGCTTAAACTGTTTCGCTCTTGTCAGCAGCCTAGTGGGCAACTGCTATAGTCCTGAAACCGGATGTTTCACCGCCCCACATAGCGGTCAATACGTGGTCAGCATCAGCCTGGACATCACCACACCGGGTGTGAACGACGCACTTATAGTCAAACGTGATAACAGAAACAAAGAGTCAGTCTTATCGGCGATCAACGCGAGTGTACCGCGCAGCAACGCTAGCGCCGTCTGCTTAGTTGAAATGTTCAAAATGGAAGAAATATACATAATAATGCGTTGCAACCAGCCAGGTACCAAACTTTCATACTACTCCACATTTTCATGTTTTTCTATTTAGTATCACAACGACAGTCCTAATGTTGGGATACACTATATTATTATGCGTTTCAGTAGCACGGCTGAATGAAATTTAATATTGTAAACAATCGGGATGCAGTTTTTCATTTCAAATACAATTTTTTTTTTTACATTTGCATATAATATGCTATGATGCGTTCGCATATTTATGTCATTATGCTACGAATGCTATAAATGTTTTGGATTTAAGTATTTTTACCCCTACAAATTATATCTTAGCAACCAAGGCATACATTTAAGTTTAAAACTATAAACACCTTTGAACATGCCGATGGTTGGACTAATGTCAATACCTTTGTTTAGAGAAAAGGTGCGTTACAAAAGCGTGTTGTTGACGTTTTTTCAAACTTACAGAATACGATTTAAATTTTAAAAGTTTGATTAAATTAATTACATTAAAAAGAAAGATATTTTTACTTCTGTAATATATATATAAATAGGACGTTAGCTGTGGCATCTTCACTCCGAACGTTCTTCCCCGATTGTCTATAGATTTTTGACACAAAACTTTAGTGAATTACTCATTGCCTTTCTTTATAATAATTTTATACCTCTTATATTCAAAAATAATATTTAATCAAACGGTTTTAAAAGCCCATATATATATATATATATATATATATATATATATATATATATATATATGTATACATGTGTGTGTGTGTATTTGAAATTTGCATCTTCATAAAACACACAACATTGTACTTACATATCACAAATATAGTCTTTCACTAATTAACACATCTAAAACTACTTATGATTACGTGCACTATTAACAATGTATTTCAATCAGTGCGAAGTACCACCTAACCCAGTGGTCGGCAAAGTGCTGCTTCGGAGCCGCATGTGGCTCTTTGGCTCCTTAAGTGCGGCTCTGGCATTTAGTTTTATTTAGTATACAACTTATTTAGTGTACCACTTATTTAGTGTAATAAAAGCAGATTTGGCTCCCAAGTTTTTTTTTTAATTGTTGTAATGTTCATATTTGGCTCTTTGGCTGATACGTTTGCCGACCACTGACCTAACCGCAAGTGACAGCCAAGTCAAAATCACAGCTATTCTCGTAACAGCTCGAAATTTGATGATGGCTTTCGAATGAAAGCTCGTAGCACATTCAAGATACCACAATTTAACCAGTCTAAGTGGTAGCTACTATAGACCAGTGTGATTCTCGAAGTGGCCGATGTCACCATTCAGGAAAGGGGTGGGGGTGGGGGTGGGTAGGGGTGGTGGACATTTTTTTACCATTGTATGTTTTTAATACAATTTTTATTTTTGTTTTAAATAAAATTATGTTACCTTATGTTTAATGACATAGATTGATTCAAGAGCACTTACCTCAATAAATGAATTTATGTCATAGAATAATGCGTTTCTGTTTTATCTAAACTTCGAATTTTTTTCTTTCACGCAATTATTTTTTGTACATTAGTAACAAAAAAAAGTGAGATGATATACCACTTACATCTATGTGTGTGTTTGATAAACCCAACAAGTGTGAACCCTGAAGATTAATTATTTTAGATATAACAAAAAACGTTACAACTCTGCTTCCCCCGCCCCACCCCCCTGAATACAAGTGTTTAAATAGTGTTATTTTATTTGCATTTGCAACCCACGCAATTACCTTCACCCTCCGTTTTGGCGGGAAAACGATGGATTTAGTGTGGGTGGGACTACCTATAAAAGAAACTGTGCTGTAATTCATACGGCGAACAAACAGGACAACGAGAGAACAAGTCGAACAGGACGAATAGGACGGACAGAAGCAATTGAGAATCCCAGGTCTGTTGATGCAGCGAGTTCGTTATCAGCTCATCGCCAGCGATAACACGTAGACTAGTTTCAACTGGATTAGTTGTATGCATGACGGACTTTGTTTTTTGTTTTCGTCGTCTGGACTGTTATAACCTGTACAGTGTAGACTGTAAATAAACCATATTATTCAACTAACGAACCCACGTGTCCTTTAGTGCCTACCTATATATTTATTTATGCATATATACATTGTAATGATTTTCACTTTCTGGAAGCACACATTTCAAGTGAAGCTACAACACCACCTCCATCCCGCAATTGCTGAAGAATTGATTATACAAATTATACAAACAAGTAGTAAGACGTTATATATACATATAAATATATATATATATATATATATATATATATATATCCGAGTAAGTCATTATTATACAGATAATCTTCCAGAATCGGTCATTCTATGATTTCTACAAGCGAACGGATGGTCGTGCGGTACAGCGCTCGACTGTCGACCTGAAAAGGTACCTTGCTCGATCTCCAGTGAGGACCAAGGACATTTTTCAGGGCTTGGCTCAAGTTCCTGATATATGTCCCATGGTGCATCCACGGTCATAGCACAATCGCTATGGTGGGGATGAAAGAAGAGCATTATAAAAAACCGTCCCATTAGTGGTTTATAGGATCTAAGAGATTTCATCTTATCCTTACAGGTACTTCACACATGTTTACTACATCTTTTGGCACACGACATCTTTTTTTTTTCTTTTGTATTTTTAGCGATGTTAGCTTTTTAATATTAAATGTTCTTCTTTGTTTAATGACAAATTTATTTCAAGTTTTTTTCTCTGCTGATGATAAAGAATGATAGTAAAATATTATACCATTCCAAACTAACGTATATTGAAGAAAAACTCATTGTCTCCATCATACGTCAATTGGCGTCAATTGTTATATTATTGCCTACCTATTTGCAAAAAAAAATAGAGCGTCGCAAAACAAACGCACTGCAAAATGAGATCTCTGCTCATCATACGCACTGGAAAATGAGATCTCTGCTCATCCCACGCACTGCAAAATGAGATCTCCGCTCATCATACGCACTGCAAATTGAGATCTCCGCTCATCATACGCACTGCAAAGTAAGATCTCCGCTCATCATACGCACTGCAAATTGAGATCTCCGTTCATCATACGCACTGCACAGTAAGATCTCCGCTCATCATACGCACTGCAAATTGAGATCTCCACTCATCATACGCACTGCAAAGTAAGATCTCCGCTCATCATACGCACTGCAAATTGAGATCTCCGCTCATCATACGCACTGCAAATTGAGATCTCCGCTCATCATACGCACTGCAAATTGAGATTTCCGCTCATCATACGCACTGCAAATTGAGATCTCCGCTCATCATACGCACTGCAAATTGAGATCTCCGCTCATCATACGCACTGCTAATTGAGATCTCCGCTCATCATACGCACTGCAAAATGAGATCTCCGCTCACCGTACGCACTGCAAAAATGAGATCTCCGCTCATCATCCGCACTGCAAATTTAGATCTCCGCTCACCGTACGCACTGCAAAATGAGATCTCCGCTCATCATCCGCACTGCAAATTGAGATCTCCGCTCACCGTACGCACTGCAAAATGAGATCTCCGCTCATCATCCGCACTGCAAATTTAGATCTCCGCTCACCGTACGCACTGCAAAATGAGATCTCCGCTCATCATCCGCACTGCAAATTGAGATCTCCGCTCACCGTACGCACTGCAAAATGAGATCTCCGCTCATCATCCGCACTGCAAATTGAGATCTCCGCTCACCGTACACACTGCAAAATGAGATCTCCGCTCATCATCCGCACTGCAAATTGAGATCTCCGCTCACCGCAATCACTGCAAATTGAGATCTCCGCTCACCGTACGCACTGCAAATTGAGATCTCCGCTCACCGTACGCACTGCAAATGGAGATCTCCGCTCACCGTAATCACTGCAAATTGAGATCTCCGCTCATCAAAAGCCGAACGATCTACTGGTTTACCACTAATACTGTATTAAATAACAACCATTTCTTTTACTGTAATGAATTTCTCTCTCTGTCTCTTTGAACTATCTCAGTGTAACTGCGGGCTGAGACTTAGTCTCTTAGTGCCCGTGAGATCAAACCTGCTGTGTCTCTCAACTTCTGGAGACTGCCATAGAGCCCAATGGCCAGCAAGCTTCCGGACTGGTCCACCCTGTGGTCCGCCAGCCCGGGACACTCGAAAAGCAAATGATCCACGGTTTCCTCCACCTCCCTGCAGTGTCTGCAAGGGTGTCGACAGTGGGCCTCAACCTTCCAAAGTACGCGCCTATAGGACAGTGCCCAGTACGGAACTGGGCAATTAGCGCCTATGCTCGGCTCTCTAAGCTCTAATTGTTCTAATACCTAACATTACGACGAGATGTTGGTCGTGGATATTGCGTCTGACTGTCAACCTGAGAGTGCCTAAATCGATCTCCTGTGAGGACCAATGAATATTTTCAGGTCATTCTTAAATTTCCCGCTTTAGTCTCACGTGGTGCCTCCATGGCTATCGCACTATGGGCTATGGTAGTGATGAAAGAAGGGCACCATACAAACAGTGTTATCTGCGGTTTATAGGATCTAAGAGATTTATCTAACCCTTATAGTGGCATCTACCTAACATTAGAGAGGATTACTTTTAGCATACTGCGATATTAGAAAAAGAAGGAAATAACTAAATGAACTGCATTCCTAACAATCAAATATTTTCTCGTTATTTTTTTCATTAATTAAAGAATTTTTTTCAAAATTACATATATATTAAAAAAACTCTAAAGAAAGTGGCACTGCTATATACATTGAATTAATACTTATTGAATCGAATGGTTGCTTAATTCTTTCTTTTTTTTTTGGCTTTTAAGTTCAACCTTCTCCGTAAATTGATTGACAGCACAATACTTTCACCCACCTTCGCCCCACCGATTCGTGTCAGCGCCACCAGGGTAATATCACCCACTCTGTGAGTCATTCATCTTGGACGAGGAAAAAAAAAATATCTGTATAGAATTTTCTTTTAAAACGAAAGATTGTTGATAATATTTGAAAAAAAAAATCAATACAAACAACTAATTCTCCGATGATAATTTGTTTATTGATCTATTTCCATTCATTCATTTAGTTTACATTTATTTACTAGTGGTGAATGTAATAATTAGCTCACAATCACGCGCGTTCTTCCTCAACGAACCATAATTGCGCTTTTGTAAGGTCCCAGTTCGGATGAGACGCAATATGTTACTACTGTTGTATCTCATTATCTTTACGGTGCCGCCCTTCATTCGTCGCCAAACCATATAATCAATAATGAACTGGTCATGGGGGTCATTGTTCATGGGGGTCATCGGTCATGTGGTCACTGGTCATTGGTCATGGGGGTCATCGGTCATGTGGTCATTGTTGTCATTGGTCATGGGGGTCATTGGTGATTGGAATCGTTGGGTCATTGGTCATGGGGGGTCATTGTTGTCATGGGGGTCATCGGTCATTTGGTCACTGGTCATTGTTGTCATTGGTCATGGGGGTCATTGGTGATTGGAATCGTTGGGTCATTGGTCATGAAGTCATTGGTCATGAGGGGGTCATCGGTCATGGGGTCACCGAGCATGGGTGCCATTGGTCATGAGGGTCATTGGTCATAGGGGTACGTACCAATGGAAAAATAGGGAAGTGGCTGGACACACCGCGAGTATGTCCATATTTAACGTCAAATATCTGGAGAAGCACTTAAAATTAAATAAGAATATGTTTCTAAAACTAAAATTCGTTATGCCTTTTGTTAAACAGCAATATGGACCTCCCCCCACCACCCCGTTGTAAGGTAAATACAAAAACACAACTTGAAGATTCAATGATCTTGGAACGTCAAGTCCGTAGTGGCCTCTGGGTAAATGACGTTAAGACTGACCTGTGTTGTGAAGCTCTTATTTGAAAAAGACTAATATTATTTTAAATATCTATCATAATATATATATATATATATATATATATATATATATATATGTATATATATATGTATATATATATATATATATATATATATATATATATATATGATAAAATACGTCATGGTTCTTTAAAAAAAATCGTCCAACAAATTTGATGAAATTTCCGTTTAAATTTGGTAATTATAGGAGATTCCCAATGTTTAAAGGTTACACCGCCATAAGTGTAGATTTAGTAAGTACGTTGTGCTACCAATTGTGATATTTTATCCTAACCTACATTTTTTTAGCTATCTATATAGTAGACAATTTCATTTAGATAAATATAATGTTTTAATAAAAGTTTGTGTTTTTTTTTAGATGTTCTTTCTAGATATTTCTAGACTTTCGATTTTGTCGGTAGAAAATGTCCACTTCATACCAAAACAAAAAAGAAGGTTATGTGGGTTCTCTATCAAATTAATCACAATCTACTAGTAAACATGACTTTAGTCTAACAGAATAAATGATATTGACACATATAGGTAAGTATATGTAGCTATAATTGATGATGCAGTTATGTGCTTCAAATTTAGCAATTTCTTATCCTGAAAATAGAAAGCTTTCTAGATAATCTTTGTCTAATTTAGTTGCTTTTTTATTTATTTAGTTGTTATTTAGATAAATTTAAATGATTTTTAATGAAAAAGTAAGGAGCTTTAAAGGCAAATCTTTGTGTTGGTTATTATTTAAAAAATCGACTAATATATAATGATATCATGTGTGTATACAGTGCAATATTTACATACGATATAGCTCCAATTTTTATATATATATATAAGTTATGTTTTATAAATGCTAATGTAAGCAGACATTGTATTAACAACTTTTATGACAAACCACCGATACAGAGACTGAGATATTAACAGAACAGTGGTGTAGGAAGGGTACTGCGGGTTTTTGTGTGGCCGCACAGGGTGCCGATCTAGGAAGGGGCGCCGAAAGAGCGCTGTTTAAATGCTTTTGCATTTTTCAGATTGGGAGGACGTTCTGAATCCCATATCCTTGAATGATGTTAGTAGTCTCTAAACCAACTCTGCATAGTTCTCAGACCAGTGGTTTCCCAAAAAGTTAGACACCACAGCCACAAATCCATTCCAAATAAAATCTACACTTCATCTGCCCCGATGAGCCCTTTAGGGCTTAAGGGTACTTCCCTTTTGACTTAACAATATATGTAACTCCCACAGGGCGCCTTAATATCTAGCAACGGCTTTGGATATATAAAAAGGGCACCTATAATCTTTTCCGTCAGAATAATACCTGGGGCCCTGATAAGAGACTTCCAGAGATATTTGGGGCTCATTGACTAAAGTACTCTACAGGGGCCCTCTTGTGACAGATATTATAGAAGTCAATAGAAGTGAAGGCCCAAGGCAGTAGTAAAGTTTGCCGATCAATAGAAATAGATTCTGAAAGCCCCTCCACCAGAGGAATCGCCCAGAGATTTCATACGTCAGCACGACCCTGTATGCAAGCAATCATGCATAACTAGATTCAGAGAAGAATAATTACTGTAGGTCTAAGGCCTGTGGGAAAGAACAAAGCAGACCCCCCCCCCTTTTGGCCAAGAGATCCGAAAGAGAAAATGGGGCTGGATAGGCCTCACTCTGCGCAAGAGCCCAGAAAATGTCACAAGGCAGGCGCTAGAGTGGAACCCGCAGGGAAAGAGAAGAGCAGGCAGGCTAAAGGAGACATGGAGACGCTGCACTGAGCGAGAGATAAAGGCAGCTGGGTGGACGTGGGCTCAGCTGAAGAGAGACGCCCAGAATCGAGTACGCTTGGAAGAGCGTTGTTGAGGCCCTATGCTACCACGCGGAGTCAGAGGCTTAAGTCAGTAAGGCCTATTAATTAAATTGACGTGTTTTTTGCGGCCCACTCTGAGCCAACGTATGACATATACAGTTAATCACACCGTTCCACGTGCAACGAAAATTTATGTCAACTTCCAGCAGATAAAAAAAGTGATTCGTATTTCTTGCCATTTATTATTCTAGGGAGTCTGTGTAGGCAAACATCATAGAGAATCCTTATTATAATGTTCAAGAGGGCCGGTTTCTTAACCGCCCAAAAGGATTGAGTCTTTTTAACTGATGGTTTATCTGGTAAAAAAGAAATCTGCCGGGTAAACACATGTCTCAGTCCTTACCGCAGATTTTGTTACAAAACTCAGATGTGTTTAAGATACATTATGTGTAGTTATGCATATACATATATAACTAAAGAAGAAATCTTTATATATTTATTTCTACTAGTAAAAAGTAAAGTTCTCTTAAGCCCCTCCCACGGGCTCATCGGGGCAGATGATGTGTAGAATTCATCTGTTTCAGAAACCTCAGCATATAAAGAGATTGTGTGGCTAGCACAACGCCCAGCCGCCTTTACTTCCCTAATTTCTAAAGTCAGGTACCCATTTAAAGCTGGGTACTTTCACCAGGACCTGGGAAAAAATCACAAGGTTCTCACTGTGATTGGAACCCGGGACCATCCGGTGGACAGTCGAGCGCTCTACACCGCACGACCACCCGTCCCCCGATGTAATTATTACTATTATATAATAAGTTAACAATTGCTATAATTTACTATCTCAGGACACATAATATTGTTTATAAGTTTAATTCGCATTTTTCGCTATAATAATCTCTAAGTGTTAATAGTTTTAAACTAATACAAAAAAAAAAAAAAACATACCTGTGTTTCTCATTCACAAGTCAACAGATTACGTGTAAATGATGATAATATAATCAACAACCATATGTATATTAAAGGCAATAATAATATAACAATATTGTATATAATTTAAAAACATTTTTTTTAAATTTAGTTAAAAATCTAAATAATTTTCTGCATAGCTTAATATCTAGATGATTTTGTTTTTCTATTTCTGGATAACATTTATTGGAAAAAGTTGGCAACCCTTAAATTTAAAAAATAAAAAAAATAAAAATAATAATCCAAGGGTAGTGAATGAATAGAATCTAATGTTTTATTTGTGCAGTTCACACAGCAAATTCACATGAAACCAAACAAACGCACCTGCATGAAATAAGTATAACGCGTATCATATCTCCTAAAGGTAGGTCTAACTAATTAATGCAGATAATTAGGTGATCTTTGACATGAATATGCATATAACGTAAGACTCTTCAAATATGTACCGATAATGTGTTTTAATTTATAAACAATGATGCTATTAATAAATTGTAAACGCCACCAGAGCTCATGCTAGCTACTGTGGAGCCCTTGTGCCAGTTTCATTTTTGGCCCTGGCATAATCTGAAAAGTGCAAGAATAGAGGTCGTTTTGCACCCCTTACCCAGTTCGCCGCCCCGTGCGATCGCATAACCCGCAATAACCTTTCCCAAACTTCTGGTCAAGACATAACTACTGGGGTATTTGAATGAGGAAGTCGAAGCGTAAGTAAAACAGATATCGTTAGCAATAAACTGTTTCTCAGCTGCAGCTGGTTGTGTGTAAATTTGAATGAGGAAGTCGAAGCGTAAGTAAAACAGATATCGTTAGCAATAAACTGTTTCTCAGCTGCAGCTGGTTGTGTGTAAATTGGAATGAGGAAGTCGAAGCGTAAGTAAAACAGATATCGTTAGCAATAAACTGTTTCTCAGCTGCAGCTGGTTGTGTGTAAATTTGAATGAGGAAGTTGAAACGTAAGTAAAACAGACATCGTTAGCAATAAACTGTTTCTCAGCTGCAGCTGGTTGTGTGTAAATTTGAATGAGGAAGTTGAAACGTAAGTAAAACAGATATCGTTAGCAATAAACTGTTTCTCAGCTGCAGCTGGTTGTGTGTAAAATTGAATGGAGAAGAATAAGCAACAGCCATGTTGTAACAGATGTTGATGACGCACATAGCTCTAGTTTAAAAAAAAAATCAATAGCTAGGTATTGTATCTTTATATTTACGTTGTTGTTGTTGTTTCTACTCTTAGTTCGTTAATTTAAAAAAAAGTAAATTTGAAATACAAAAACTACTCAAATACGACTGTTTATTTTCTTGTTGTTTATAGTGGGTAATTTGAGGATTTTTTTTTTTGTTATAGTCTATTTTTGTTTAAATAAAAAAAAACAAAAATAGACTATAACAAAAAAAAAATCCTCAAATTACCGCTATAAACGACAAGAAAATAAAAGTAGTTTTTTGTATTTCAAATTTTTAACAGAAACAACAGCAACGTAAATATAAAGATACAATACCCAGCACGATTTTTTTTTAAACGAAATTTACACACACTGCAGCTGAGAAACTAGTTCTCTAACGATATCTGTTTTACCCGTTTCAACTTCCTCATTCAAACACACACAACCAGCTGCAGCTAATAAAAACTTGGTTATTATAACGATGTCGTTTGCCCCGCCAGCTCGCATTCAAACACACACAACCAGCTGCAGAAAACTGAAGAAACAGTTTATTCTAACGATATGTTTTGCCGCTTCGACTCACCATTCCCAGTTACACAAACCAGCTGCAACTGAAAAACAGTTTATTGCTAACGATATCTGGCACACTTACGCTTCATTTCCTGTAGAACCCGCACACACGGCCAGCTACGGCTAGAAAAGAAACAGTTGTGCTAACGATATCTGTTTACTACGCTTCGACTTCCTCGACCGAGGCATGTCTTGACCAGGAGAATTGCGAGGGCCCTACTATGCAAGTTGTGTAGAGGGGGCACTTTTCAGATTATGCCAGGGCTAAAAATGAAAGGCAACAAACCCACAGCTGCTAACGGCGTTTTTAATCATTACAAATTAAAACATTAATCGTACATAATTTGAAGAGTCTTACGTTATAGTAATCTGCGTGTTTACAACAGGAGATATATTACGCGTTATTTCATGCAGATGCATTTGTTTATATTTGTGAAACAAAATAAGCGGTAGATTCCTGTTCGTTTACCTGATTATTATTTTTATTTTTTATTTTAAATTTAGCGCTTTTTTCAACAGAAATAGAAAACAAAATCATCTAGATATTAAGCTATGCGAAAACAACTAATTTAAAAAAGATGTTTTAAATTATATACAATGTATTATTATTGCCTTTTTATCTGCATATGGTTGTTGATATTATCATCATTTACACGTAATCTGGTGACTTTGTGAGCTTGAAACTTTTTGGAAACATGTTTTTTTTTTTGTAGTTTAAAATAATCTTATAAACAATTCTGGAAAATAGTAAGTAGTTATTGTAACTTAAATTATATAATAATAATAATTTATCGGTGGTCGATTGTAAGAAAACGCCGATAATACGATTCAGGTTCCAATCACAGTGAACCACTGTGTTTTTCAGATCCTGGTGAAAATTGCCAATAGTTGCCTGACTTGAAAGTAGGGAAGTAAAAGGCAACGAAGCGACAATCCTCTTTATATGCTGAGGTTTTTGAAACAGATGAAATTCTACATCATCTGCCCCGATGAAGCCGTGAAGAATAAGGAACACTTTTTACTGTAGAAATAAATATATAAGATTCTTTAGTTATATATTGTAACTACACATAATATGCAGTTTTGTGACAAAATCTGCGGTAAGAACTGAGACGAATTTATTTTTACCAGATAAACCATCAGTTAAAAGACTCAATCCTTTGGGCGGTTAAGAAAACCGGCCTCACTTTAGACATTATAAATAAGGATTCTCTATGTTCACAGGCTCCTAGAACGTGGCAAGAAATACGAATCACGCTCTGCTGAAATCGTTGCACGTGGAGGCTGTGTGATGTCGCTCCCGTTGGCTCAGAATGGCCTAAAGCTACGTCGAGTTTATTAATAGGCCTTACTATGACTTCCGCGTGGTAACATAGGACAACCGCTAACAAGCTATAGTCTCTCTTCGGCTGAGCCCACGTCACCCAGCTGCCTTTCTCGCTCCGTTGCGGCGTCTCATATTACTGCTCTTCACACTGCGGGTTCCACTTTCAGCGCCTGCGCGCTAATTTTTCTGAGCTCTTGCGCAGAGTGAGCCCTGTATCCAGCCTACCTGCTCGGCAGTCTCTTGGCAAGAGTGATTTGCTCCCAGACAGACCCTACAGTAGTATTCGTTCTCTGGAGTCTAGTTATGCATGATTGCTGCATACGAGGTGCTGATAATGAAATCTCTGGGTGATCTTCGAGCTTTCAGAATGGCTATTGATCGGCAAACTGCTGCCTGGAGAAGCATTCACTTCTATTGATTCATAATATCTGTCACAAAAGGGCTAACAAATACTGTCAATGGCTAAAGTATATCTTTTTAGTCTACTATTCTGACGGAAAAGATTATAGGTGCCCTTATATATCCAAAGCCGTGCTATGTAAGGCTATATTGGGAGTTACATATATTGTTAAGTCAAAAGGAATACCCATAAGCCCTAAAGGGCTTTCATCAGGAACAGATGAAGTGTAGATTTTATTTGGAATGGTTGTATATGGTGTCTAACTTTTTGGGAAACCCTGCTAAGAGATTGGTTTAAAACAACATCATTCGGAATATGTTCAGAACATCTCTAATCTGAAAAATGCAAAAGCGACAAACAGCAAGCCCTTTTCGATCTGTACTTTGACCCACCTGCCCGCGTACCACCACTGTTTCTATATCTCAGTCTCTGTATCGGTGGTTTTATCATAAAAGTTGTTAATACAATGTCTGCCACGATAGCATTTATAAAACATAACTTATATATATATATAAAAATTGAATATATCATATGTAAATGTGCACTATACACACATGATATCATTATATATTAGTCGATTTTAAATAATAACCAACACAAGACTGCCTTTAAAAACTCATACTTTTTCATTAAAAATGTTTAAATTTATCTAAAAATAACAACTAAATAAAACAAATAATGAATTATCTAGAAACTTTCTATTTTCAAATTTGTAAATTTGGCTCCCCCTAATACGGCATCATCAATTAACCCATATACCTATAATGTGTCAATATCATTTATTCTATTAGATTCTTTAAAAAGTCATGTTTACTAGTAGATTGTGTTAATTTGATAAGGAGGAATTACATAACCTTCTTTTTTTGTTTATTTATTAATTGGACGTGCAAAATCGAAAATTAAATATCTAGAAAAGAAATCTAAAAAACACAAACCTTTATTAAAACATTATATTTATCTAAATAGAAATTGTCTACTATATAGATAACTACTTAAATAATAAAATATAACCCATTATATAAACTATATGGCGGTGTAATATTTAAACATGGGAATCTCCTATAATTACCAAATTTAAACGGAAATTTCATCGCATTTGTTGGACGATTTTTAAAGAACCATGACGTATTTTATCATATATATATATATATATATATATATATATATATATATATATATATATATACATATATATATATATATATATATATATATATATATATAAATATTATGATAGATATTTAAAATAATATTAGTCTTTTTCAAATAAAGCTCGCAATACAGGATTAGTCTTAACATTTTGGTCTTGACGTTCCAAGATATTGAATCTTAAATTGTTTTTTGTATTTACCTTACAACGGGGTGGGGGGAGGTCCATATTGCTGTTTAACAAAGGCATATTGAATTTTAGTTTAGAAACATATTCTTATTTAATTTTAAGTGCTTCTCCAGATATTTGACGTTAAATATGGACGGTAATCCAGCCACTTCCTATTTTTCCATTGGTACGTACCTATGACCAATGACCCTCGCCGGTGACTGATGACGATGACCTCACCCCGCCATGACAGGACAACATTGTGACCAGTGACAACAATGACTATGATTGCAATGACCCCCATGACATGATTTGAACACCAATGACCCCATGACCGATGACCCCCATGACCGACCAGTATTTGATATGACCGAGCGATATTGCGTGACAGGCACTTTTGATGGACTTTACAAAAAGCGCAATTATGGTTCGTTGAAGGAGCGCGTGATGTGAGTAATTATTACATTCACACTAGTATGTAAACTAAATGAATGAATGAAATAGTCAGTAAACAAATTATCATCGGAGTAGTTGTTTGTATTGATTTTTTTCAAATATTATCAACAATCTTTCATTTTTAAAAAAATTCTATACAGCTATTTTTCCTCGTCCAAGATGTGACTCACAGAGTAGTATTACCCTGGTGGCGTTTTTTGATGTATGTGCTGTCAATCAATTTACGGAGAAGGTAACTTACTGCCAAAAAAAAGAAAGTTAAGCAACCATTCGATTCAATAAGTATTAATTCAATGTACATATAGCAGTGCCACTTTCTTTAGAGTTTTTAATATATATGTAATTTTGAAAAAAAAATTAGCATTAATGAAAAATAACGAGAAAATGTTAGAATACCCGGATTCATTTAGTTATTTCCTTCTTTTCTAATATGCAGTATGCTAATAATCCTCTCTAATGTTAGGTAGATGCCACTATAAAGGGATAAATCTCTTAGATCCTATAAACCGCAGATAACACTGTTTGTATGGTGCCCTTCTTTCATCACTACCATAGCCCATAGTGCGATAGCCATGGAAACACCACGTGAGACTAAAGCGGGAAATTTAAGAATGACCTGAAAATATTCATTGGTCTCACCTCACGAAGGCACTCTCAGGTTGACAGTCAGATAATATCCACGATCACCGTCTGAATGTTAGGTATTAGAATTAAACCCAGAAAACCGAGCAGAAAATACCCAGTTACGTACTGGGCACTGTCCTCTGGAAGGATTTGGAATTGGGCTGTCGACACCCTTTGCAGACAGCAGGGTGGAGGTAGAATAGTCCCCCAGATACAGGCTGGCCCACAGGATTGATCTTATATGGCAGTCTCTCCAAGAAATTGAGAATTTTAGTGAGTCTCACGGGCACTAAGAGATCTCAGCCCGCAGTACTGAGATAGTTCAAAGAGACAGAGACAAAGTAGAAATGGTTGTTATTTAATACAGTATTAGTGGTAAACCAGTAGATCGTTCGGCTTTTGATGAGCGGGGTTGCAGTGATTACGGTGGCGGAAGATCTCCATTTGCAGTGCGTACGGTGAGCGAGCGATCTCAATTTGCAGTGCGCCCACGGCAGATCTCAATTTGCAGTGATTGCGGTGTCTCAATTTGCAGTGCGGATGATGAGCGGAGATCTTCATTTTGCGGTGTGTACGGTGAGCGGAGATCTCAATGCAGTGCGGATGATGAGCGGAGATCTCATTTTGCAGTGCGTACGGTGAGCGGAGATCTCAATTTGCAGTGCGGATGATGAGCGGAGATCTCATTTTGCATTGCGCGGTGAGCGGAGCAAATTTGCAGTGCGGATGATGCGGAGATCTCATTTTGCAGTGCGTACGGTGAGCGGAGATCTCAATTTGCAGTGCGGATGATGAGCGAGATCTCAGATCGGGCGAGACCGAGATGAAAGGAGGTCGGCCCCGCGGTGCGTACGGCGGAGATGAGGTGCGCGGAGATCTCAATTAGCACCCAGTGCGTATGATCTGAGTCAGTGCGCCATGATGAGCGGAGATCTCAATTGCAGTGCTGGGCGCATTATATGACGGAGATCTGGTTGCAGTGCATATGATGGCGGAGACAATTTGCCCGGAAGGTCAGTGCATGATAGTGGAGATCTCAATTTGCAGTTGCGCAGAATTATTGCAGTGCATATATATGACCGGAAGATCTCAAGGCAGTGACGGCAGGTGTGCGAAACTCAATCCATGATGCGGAGATGTGCGTGAGACTGAGCAGATCTCACCAGTGCGTATGATGAGCAGAGATCATTTGTTTTTTTTAAATAGGCAGGCAATAATAACAATTGACTTTTCCATTGACAAAACATGGCGTAATTTTTTCTTTGTATACGATAGATGGTATATATTTATCATTCTTTTATCATCGGCAGAAAAAAAACTTGAATAAATTTGTCATTAAATAAGAAAACATTTGTATTAAAAAGCTAACATCGCTAAAAATGGAAAAAAAATATGTCGTATTATGTATGTGTGTAGGATAAGATGAAATACTGCTAGATCCTATAAACCACTAATGAGACGGTTTTTTATAATGCTCTTCTTTCATCCCCACCATAGCGGATGCTATGACGTGGATTACATAGGATATATCGGAACAACCAAATGAAAATCACTGGAGATCAGCAGATTTTCAGGTCGACGATCGAGCGCAATACCCGCGACCATGCTCTAGCGGGATGGAAGCGTATAATAATGACTTACTCGGATATATATATATATATATATATATATATATATATTTATATATATATAATTTACCCCTGTTTATTTATAATTTATTATAATCAATTCTTCAGCTTATTGCGGGATGGAGGCCCGTGTTCCCGGGCTCACCCGGAATGACGAGCCCCCGAAAGTGAAAATCATTACAATGTATATATGCATAAATAAATATATAGGTAGGCACTAAAGGACGTGGGTTAGGTTAGTTGAATAATATGTTTATTTACAGTCTACACTGTACGAATTATAACAGTGGACGACGAGGTATAAGTCCGTCTACCTTTAACTAATCAGTTGAAACTAGTCTACGTGACCGCGACGATGGCTGTATGTACGTATCAACAGACCTGGGATTATATTATATTGTCCGTCTATTCGTCCTGTTCGACTTGTTCTCTCGTTGTCTGTTTGTTCGCCGGCCAGCACAGTTCCTTTTATAGGTAGTCCCACCCACACTAAATCCATCGTTTTCCCGCCAAAATGGGGTGAGTGGTGCATTGCGTTACCCGCTGCAAATGCAAATAACACTATTTAAACACTTGTATTTAGGGGGTGGGGCGGGGGAAGTAGAGTTGTAACGTTTTTTGTTATATCTAAAATAATTAATCTTCAGGGTCTACACTTGTTGGGTTTATCAACACACACATAGATGTAAGTGGTATATCATCTCACTTTTTTGTTACTAAAGTATAATAAATAATTGCATTGAAAGAAAAAAAATTTTTTCGAAGTTTAGATATAAAAAGAAACACATTATTCTATGACATAAATTCATTTATTGAGATAAGTCCTCTTCATTGAACCAATCTATGTCATTAAACATAAGGTAACATAATTTTATTTAAAACAAAAATAAAAATTGTATTAAAAAACATACAATGGTAAAAAAAAATGTCAACCACTACCCGCCCCCACACCCCTTTCCTGAATGGTGACATCGGCCACTTCGAGAATCACACTGGTCTGTTGTAGTAGCTACCACTGAGACTGGTTAAATTGTGGTATCTTGAATGTGCTACGAGCTTTCATTCGAAAGCCATCAGCAAATTTCGAGCTGTTACGAGAATAGCTGTGATTTCGACTTGGCTGTCACTTGCGGTTAGGTCAGTGGTCGGCAAACGTATCAGCAAAGAGACAAATATGAACATTACAACAATTAAGAAAAATTGGGAGCCAAATCTGCTTTTATTACACTAAATAAGTGGTACACTAAATAAGTTGTATACTAAATAAAACTAAATGCTCAGAGCCTGCACTTATGCGGAGACAGAAGAGCCACATGCGGCTCCGGAACAGCACTTTACCAACCACTGCCGTTATGGTACTTCGCACTGATTGAAATACATTGTTATGTGCACGTAATCATAATTAGTTTTAGATGTGTTAATTAGTGAAAGACTGTATTTTAGGATATGGGTAAGTACAATGTTGTGTGGACATGAAGATGCAAATTTCAAATACACACACACGTACACACATATATATATATATATGGGCTATATATATATATGACTTTGCATTCGTTTGATTAAATATTTTTTTTGAATATAAGAGGTATAAAATTATTATAAAGAAAAGCAATGAGTAATTCACTAAAGATTTTGTGTCAAAAAAAATCTATAGACAATTGGGGAAGAACGTTCGGAGTGAAGATGCCACAGCTAACGTCCTAATTACATATATATATATATATTACAGAACTAAAAATATCATTTCTTAATGTAATAAATTTCATTAAACTTTTAAAATTTAAATTGTATTCTGTAAGTTTGAAAAAACGTCAACAACCACGCTTTTTGAAAACCAATTATTGACATTAGAACCATCGGCATGTTCAAAGGTGTTTATAGTTTTACACTTAAATGTATGCCTTAGTTGCTAAGAACTAATTTGTAGGGGTAAAAATACTTAGATCCAAAAAACATTTATAGCATTCGTAGCATAATGACATAAAATATGCGAACGCATCAGCATATTATATGCAAATATACAAAAACAAATTGTATTTGAAATGAAAAAACTGCATCCCGATTGTTTACAATATTAAATTTCATTAAGCCATGCTACTGAAACGCATAATAATAATATAGTGTGTATCCCAACATTAGGACTGTCGTTGTGATACTAAATAGAAAAACATGAAAATGTGGAGTAGTATGAAAGTTTGGTACCTGGCTGGTTACAACGCATGATTATGTATATTTCTTCCATTTTGAACATTTCAACTAAGCAGACGGCGCTAGCGTTGCTGTGCGGTACACTCGCATTGACAGCCGACAGGACGGACTCTTTGTTTCTGTTATCACGTTTGACTATAAGTGTGGTGGTGATATGACTTCACATGCCGCTTATGTGAGGCGTTGAGCTAATCGGTTTCGAAGACAGTGCCCAAACTGCGACACTTTAAGCGCGCATGTGACTTTTTCCAGTTCACTGATAATTCTCTGGCGTGGGCCAGCAAACTCATTTTAGTTGCCTTGGAAGCGTAACATATTCAAATTAATATATATAAACATATATATATATATATATATATATATATATATATGTAGGGTGGTGCTTAAAAATGAACTTTCAAAAATCTCTGCTCTCCTATGTTCATATATATATAGAGAGCTCTTAAAATAAAATATTAGGTATTCAGTTTAATGTTTGCTGACTCAACAACGTCAAGTTTGGAGTATTGGACCGTGATAAAATACATAGTATACTGCACTGTTGTTGTGTGATAACACTGTATAATATTAATTAAAGTTATGTGGTTGTCCTACACTCTTTGTATATGCATATAAAACTGTAAATAGGCCTGAAAGTGGTAATTTAATACACATAGCAGGCCTAGTAGACTAGACAAAGAAATATTAGCAACACATAGAAGCTGTAACATATTAAAACAAGCAATTAAGCCTGTTCCATTCTGGACACAGGACGTACTAGCGCATTTTCGTGTTATGTATCAGTACAATTGTTAGCTTTCAGTAAATATTTGTAAATTTTGGAAATGTTTATAAATTCAATTGTGTAATGCATATATTTGTAAAAAAAAAATTATAAAGACGTTTCTTTATATTTGAAAAAAAATTATTGTCTCTTAAATCTAACTACAAGTGGTTTGTGGTTACTGAAATAGGACTCATAATGGAAAACATTCTAAATTATAGTCATTTAATCGTCCGAAAACTCCGTCAATTGTTGCATAGCTCTGATACTTTCAATTAAACTCAGAACACAAGCTTACTATTTCATTTTATGAGTTTCTTAATAAATCTTGGTGAAACTACGTGCTGCAGTATTTCGCACCAAATGAACGGGTTATTGAACGTGCAAGGTGTATATATAATATATAAGCCCCTAAGGAGCCCTGAAGCCCGGCCCTCAGAGGTCCTATCGCGAAATGAACTTTTGATGTACACATGGCAGGCCAAGACCTACAAAATGATATATACATCATGGGTCTAGGATTTATAGTTGCTGAGATATAGCGCTCCTTTATTAATATAGCTTATATAGTAAAAAACGGTACTAAGGCCCCTTTTACGGCCCTGAGAGGTCAGATCGCGAAATGAAAAAAAGTCATTTCTTGGCAGGCCTAGAACTACAAAATGATATATACATCATGGGTCTAGGACTTATGGTTGTTGAGATCTAGGGTGTACACGGACAGACGGACAGACAAAACGGGGACAATAGAGCATTTTTTTTTTCGAAAATGCTCTAAAAACCTCATATATATATATATATATATATATATATATATATATATATATATATATATATATATATATAATAGCTGTACCGGAATCCGATTCCGGTTCCTGTTAAGCCGGATTCCGGCAGATTTAACAAATCCGGTTCCGAATCCGGTTCAGGTTAAAATGTGCCGGATTTAAGCCGGATTTCTTTGTTGTTTGAAATTTGTAAGAAATTATATATATATATATTTGGAATTTATATATTAATAAACATGTTTATTATACTTTCTAAGATATGTTATCCATTTCTTTGTTTGATTGTAATAGAAATCAAGTTAAATTAGGTACAGCTTTATTAAAATAAATTTTTAAAACGAAGAACCTGTTATTTTGACAGTTATCTTTCTTAACTCAAGATTGGGGAAGGGGTTTTAGTCACAGTCTTCAAGATCTAAATGGTTAATACCGTTTTTTGCTATCTAGAAATTAAAAACTAAATTTGTATTATATTTTTCATTCTTATATCTTTTTTTTTTATTTTAGGCTAGAAATTACTACTTCTTTCGGAAAAATTACTATTTAATTCGGTAAAATCCGGTTCCTGTTCCGATTCCGGTAGGATTCAAATATTAAATCCGATTCCGGTTCCGATCCTGCAGGATCTAAAACTTACAATCCGGTACAGCCCTAATATATATATATATATATATATATATATATATATATATATCGTTGGCTATTTCGAAACATTCCGTTATATTTTCCAAACTTTGATGTTCTTAATATGTCACACATTTGATTAGATGATTTTCAGCTAGACACATACGTAATTCTCCGTTTAAAATCTCCTACCAGAATAATCAAGTCACAGAATCTTCCCATGAATGTATCTTAAATAATGGCACTCCACCACACCCAGAGGTCTACGCTTCAACGAATGCATTTTATAAATATACTAGCTGTACCCTTTGAAAAAAAAACTGTGCATAGCGTTAAATTCCTTTAGGCTTGATCGTTAGGGTAGGTTATTTTTTGGTTTCGGGCAGATCCTAGTTTTTCATGATTGTATTTTAAACTGGAATACTGTTGTATTAATTCTTTACTTTCGATTTAACGCAGAACCTAAATCGCTTATATATATATATATATATATATATATATATATATATATATATATATATATATATATATATATAAATATATATTATTTCCCCAATTCAAAAAATTATTCAGTAAAATCTTTATTACACAACAGTCAATATGCGCACTGGTTTGTTAGGTCGCACCAGTAAAAGTCTACAATGGGCGGTTTATTGGTACGTTGGTCAATGTTGGATAATATATATATATATATCTAACTGAACAAAAAAAGAACAAAAGTCAACATGACATAAAACAAACCAATGTTTCCGTTAAAATCTGTTAATAAGTGCATAGTCATATAAGTCAATCTATTTATATATGTTTATAAACTGAGGTCCGTCTATTGATAAACTGAGGTCCGTGTATTGATATACAGAGGTCCGTCTATTGACATACTGAGGTCCGTCTATTGATATACTGTGTTGACAGACATGATCTCTCAAAATAAGATCGTATTATATAAGTATCAATAATATCGAATTAAATTCGATCTCAATATTTTTGGGGTTTTGTCCGATGGGGATATAACTGATTGGTGTTTTGTCAGTTGTGGTTTAGTCAGCTGGGTGTTTTGTCAGTTGTGGTTTAGTCAGCTGGGTGTTTTGTCAGTTGTGGTTTAGTAATCTGGGTGTTTTGTCAGTTGTGGTTTAGTCAGCTGGGTGTTTTGTCAGTGGTGGTTTAGTCAGCTGGTGGTTTTGTTCTACACTCATAACTTCCACTGATTCAATATTGACTTTTCAAATTGGAACACTATAGATAATAATAAAGTAAATACTAATATTTTAGATTTTAAATTTCTTGTAAAAAGTCTATTTACCCAGCTCCTTTTCAAAGATTGCCTTGTATTCCATTAGCTGGTTCTTCATTGTCTCCATCTAATTATTAGAAAAAAATTATTGAAAAAAAAAATCCCTAAAGTAGTAAATCACATTACTCTAAATATATATATATATATATATATATATATATATATATATATATATATATATATATATATATATGTATGTATGTATTTATTTATTTTATTACGAAATTAGAACATTTTATTTTGTTGTAAAAAAAGAGTAAAGTTCTCTTAAGTCACATAGGTCTCATCGGGGGGCAGATGAAGTGTAGCATTTATCTGTTTCAGTTACCTCGGCATATAAAGGGGTTGTGTGGTTAGCACAACGCCCAGCCGCCTTTACTCCATCAACTCAGGCTAGGTACCCATTTAAAGCTTGGTGGACTTGGGGACTTTCACCTCGAAAAATCCCAACTGGTCTCTCCCAGGACTTTCCGGTCGACAGTCGAGCACTCTACACCCCTCGACCACCCGTCCCGTTATTATATCGCAACTGATGATATTTTTTTTTTAAATTATAGTTATAACTTACCTCAACCTGGTTAGACGAGCCAAGAACAGCCACGCTACTTTGCAATAGCTTCAGTTTCTCCTCAACCTCTGACTCAGACTTCTCCACTCGCTGTGTTTGTGATTTTAAGCTTTCAATAAGCCTAGTGTTTTTATCTAAACATAACCTCATGTTGTCGAATTTTTGTTCAATCTCTATATATTTCTTTTCAAAGTTCATTAAAGTTTCTTTTAGATCTAATATTTCTTCACCATGTCTCTCTGGTTTAACTTCATGTTTTTGTTTTGTTCCTAATAACATACAGAATGGAAATAATATTTAAAATAATGCACTGTCAAAAAGCAACAAACAAAAAACAACGTTACTTACGGTGATCCTGAAATAGAGACATACCCACATTTGCTTCAGCATTTTCCTTACTGTCAGGAACTTTGAGGTTTAAAGTTTTCAAATTTTTGTCTGAATTTACTGAAAAGATCATTTATTTTAAATTAGATTTATAACTATGTTAGTGATAAGAAATACTATTTATAAACTTTTGTATTTTAATGTGTGTGTATACATATATATATATATATATATATATATATATATATATATATTAGTCTATTTATAGATAAATGAAACACTTCTTTAAAAAAGACTATGTCAAAATCGCTTATCATTATTACTTGACGAAACATTTACCAAATTATGTAACGAACAAGATATCCATAAAATATTAAGATTATTATACACTTCTAGCTAATGGACTTTGGTTTGTTCAAGGAATGGTAACGAATGTTTAAATTGTGAAATGGATTCAGCTATAAATTAACTTATCTAAACTATTATAAAAAATGAACATTTTTATTAACAGATATTGTTTCTGATGTGTTTTAGATAAATATAATTAGTTAGCGGAATGAAAATGAAAGGAGTTATAAATTTAGTTTTATTCAGAAATTACTATAAAAAAATGAACAATTTTCTTAGCTAGAAAATGTGAACATATTTAATTTTCTTTAATTTTTAATCGTAATAGAGAGGTGTGGGGGTGGGGGGGGGGATCGCGCTAAATAGCAAATATATTATTTAAATAATCAGGAACCGAGCGCAGAGGTGATGCAGATAAAAGCAGCCAAACTTAATAGTAAACAAAACCATATCTGTAGATGTTGAAAACATAGCCAATAACAACAACAACAACAGAAAAGAGATTCAAAGATTAATTACCGGCAATTTTATGACATTTCAGAGAAGTTTGCTCTATCGATTGTTCAATATATTGCAACATTTGTGTAAAATTCTGAGACATTTCTTTGCATTCCAGCCATCTTATTCCATTTTCTATAGCCTGAAAGAAAGTGAAGTTTCTCAAATATTTCTAAAAGTAGACATTTCAAGTTCCTTTACTATGGATTATAAAATGAGCTAAATCCTTGCAGCATTGGATATAGGAGAAAACAAATCCAATTGAATTCACACTTCATTTTTGTTACATCGGACTAACACTGTGATGTTCATCTCTTACGTCGTATAAAAAAAATAATCTTTTATGAGTTTGTCCTTTTTATCGTCACAATCATCAAGAGTGCAATGACTAAAATAGTCAATAGGGATACCTAATTTGACAATGCCCACTTATCCCAAATAATCTCAAGTAACAGTTTTAAAGGCTGGACGACATAAGGTAATTTCGCCTTAACCTGAAAATAACCAGTCTCTCTTCCATATTAATTAACATGCATATTCTAAAGTTTACTACAATAATTGAAAAAAAAAATCTAGCCAAATCAAATTGATGGTTTATGGATTAGCATGTAAGTGTGATATGTGGATGTAAGTTTGAAAAGTGGATTAGCATGTAAATGTTATATATGTATTAACATATAAGTGTGGTATGTGAATTACCTTGTAAATTTGGTATGTGGATTAGCATGTGAGTGTGATATGTGGATTAGCATTGAGTGTGATATGTGGATTAACATGTAAGTGTAGTATGCGGATTAGCATGTAAGTGTGGTATGTTGATTAGGATGTAAGTGTCGTATGTGGATTAGGATGTAAGTGTGGTACGTGGATTAGGATGTAAATGTGGTATGTGGGTGAGCACGTAAGAATGGTATGTGGATTATCATGTGAGTGTGGTATGTGGATTAGCATGTAAGTATGTTATGTGGATAAGCATGTAAGTGTGGTATGTGAATTTACACGTGAGTGTGGTATGTGAATTAGCATGTATGTGTTATTCTTTTTCTTAGTTACTAGTTCAATTTCAGCTATCACCGCTTCCAAACATTGTTTCCGATTCCTGAGAACATCAATTTGAACTGTGATCATTATCTCTTCTCTTTGTGGCCTCATCTACAGAAACAAAAAAAATATTTTACAAACACAAAGTTACATTATTTATTAAGAATAAATGAAGATTCAGTCGCCTATGATAAAATATTTCTTGGAAAATGTAATCAATTGCACTGATAAACCATGTATAAAACGCCAGTAACAGAAGAGTGAGGATGTTTATTTATGCATTATGTATATTTTCTATTTATTTTGTTATAACCCCCCGCCCCCTCACACAAACCCAAAGTTGCCAATGACAAATTTCTTTTAAAAAGCGCTGAGTAGCATTATATATATAGAACAAGAAAAAGATTAAATTGTTCAATTACCTTGTATTCTGTTGATTTCCTGTTAACACTTTGTAATAATATACTGCTAATCTAACGTAAAAACACATGTAAATTTCCCGATGATTACGTAATGATGAAACGGAAATTCAGAACCACCCCTCTGTCAGAGGCGGATATCATTTCGAGGACTTCAAGTGGGAGCTCTAGGCGCCCTTCACAAAAAAGGGGCTCCCTCAACTCCCGCAATTTAAACTGTATTATTATGTTCCCTGCCTCTTCTGTTTTCTGGGGGCTAGATATATCCATCTGCATTTCGTGCAACCTAAATTCGCCCCTGACAGAGAGTAAGTCTGTCATAATCAATTAAAATTAAAACAAATATTTACGGTCAATAGGTGCAACCACTACCAATGTGTCCTATACCAGCCTCTAGGTAAGGCACCTGGTGAAATTAGGTCTTTTGAAACATTTTTTTCTTGGGCTAAATTATAAAGCGGGCCAAAGTGATGACCCGAGGGCAAAGTACGATCTGCTTGGCTATTTAAATTTGGCCCGCAGCGAAAACTTGTATCATGATGTTAGTATTATCATTTTAATCTTATTCCATACATTTGATCGGGCCATTCGACATAGTGGAGTATATAATGGGTCTTGGAAAAAAAAAAGTCAACTTCTTCTCGACATAAATTATAAAATGAAAAGATTTAATAAATGTTTACATAATGTGCAGCTCACAACATAAACCACTTCAATAAACATAACCTAAACTCTCTCTCTCTCTCTCTCTCTCTCTCTCTCTCTCTCTCTCTCTCTCTCTCTCTCTCTATGAACTCTCTCAGTGAAACTGCGGGCGGCTCAGACGTAATTTCTTAGAGCTCGTAAAATCAAATTTGCTGTGTTCCTCAACATCTGGGAACTGCCATAAAGACATATGACAAGCAAGCTACCCGTACTCTGTGGTCCGCCAGTTCGGCGCACTGGAATAGCACATGCTCCACGGCTTTCTGCTGTTACGGCAAATGGAATCGATATTGGGCACAGTGCGAAACGGTTAAATTAGTGCTCGACTCTCCAAAGCCCACACAACGGGACAGTTTGGAGGGCCACTCCATTTCTGCCCGTGTGTGTGAGGCATTGTAAGGATGAAATGAAATCTCTTAGATCCTATAAACCACTAATGGGGCGGTTTTGGCAGTGCCCTTATTTCATCCCCACCATAGCCGATAGTGTCGACAGACGAGCGCTTTACATCACGACCATCCGTCCCCATGTCGAGTAGTGTATAGAGCCCCGAGTTCAATTCTCGGCTAAACCCAATGGAAGTCGTCCTTGATTTGGTGAGAATTGGTGAAAGTCCCCCATGTTCACCAAGTTTCAAATCCAATCCAGACTTTAAGTTGGGAGCGCAAAAGCGACTGGGCGCTGTGATAACCACACAATCCATCTCTATGTCGTGGTTACATCAACGGACACATTCTAAACTTTATCTGCCCCGATGGTCCGGCCTCTTGGCAAACAAATTACAGCATTAAAAATGGTTACAACCATTTCAACTCAGACCGATAAATTTCTGACTGATATCAATGCTACGTAATCGATGTTTATCAATGAAAATTCTAGTCTAATGATCGGATATATGTTGTTGTCTCCGTTATACCAGGCCTTCACATGATGTACGGTATTTAAATATACTTAATATAAATTTAGGTAAATCTAAATTGACCTTTTACTAATATACATAATATGAATATCGTCATGTTAAACTGTTATGTTAACACGTAACTGTTATATTGGCAGTGGATTAATGCATGGATGTAATATTTTAATAAAATATATCGATTAGCCTGCTTGATTGTTTTTTAAATGTAAGTTTTTCAATAATCGGGAATTCCCAGATTTTTGAAGTAGAGTCGATTCCGTTTAATTGGGACACATCGGGACCAAAGGCTTTTTGTCCCAATTAAGCGGCTGTCCCAATTAAACATACAAATTTACTATTGGCTTCTTGGTTTGTTTTCTTTTAGATTTTTTTCCCAAATAAGCGGCTGTCCCAATTAAGTGGTGTCCCAATTAAGCGGAATCCACTGTGTTTAGTTTCATCAAAGAGTTTTATTTCAACAGTCGCTCATAAATAAACGTAAGTGCATCGTGAATGTTAGTTTGTGTTTTGTTTTCCTTCATAATATAAAATGTGTCTACAGATGCTACAGTCAATCGACGTGAATTACTGAAGTAATAAGCGTTTTACTCTGGATATAGACTGTTGTTATATGAAAAGGTCATCTGACACATAACGCCCACTCGATCGCACACGTATTACTTGATATGAATATCTTCGTACCTTCTTCATTTAAAATTAATAGCTTTACGTTTATTTAACTTGATATCATGTAGTATGTAAATTTTTTTTTCCACTGACTTAGCGTTGGTGATCCGAAACTGAATAAGGCTAATTTTAGGTTCGAATACAAGCGACGGTAGTTTATCCAGTCCTGAAAAGCAAATTCATGGTAGGACATGTAAATATGTGTGTATTTAACAATTCCAGTGTGTGTATGAAGTCCCTGTAAGGATGATATGAATTCTCTTAGATCCTATAAACCACTAATGAGGCACTTTTTATTGTGCCCTTCTTTCATATCAACCATAGCCGATAGTGCAATGGCCATGGAGGCACCACGGGAGACATATACTTAAGCCATGACCTGAAAATTTCCTAGGTCCTCATTAGAGATCGAACCATGTACCCTCAGGGGGACAGACGAGCGCTTTACTGCACGACCATCCGTCCCCATGTCGAGTAGTGTAGAGAGCCCCGAGTTCGATTCTCGGCTAAACCCAATGGAATTCGTCCTTGATTTTGGTGAGAATTGGTGAAAGTCCCTCAAGTTCACCAAGTTTCAAATGCAATCCAGACTTTAAGTTGGGAGCGCAAAAGCGGCTGGGCGCTGTGATATCCACGCAATCCATCTCTATGTCGTGGTTACATCAACGGAGAAATTCTGAAACTTTATCTGCCCCGATGGTCCGGCCTCTTGGACAAAGGGAACTTTTTATGGATTCCATTTATTTTGGAAACAAAATTAAAGTCAGTTGAATATTACATAGCCTCGAGCTAATAAAGTCGAAAAAAGTCTTTCTAAAATAGTACCTGATTAGTATAGTTACAAAATATACTGTCATGTAGCTTATAAAGTATACGACATTTTCCTGGCTAAAAAATCATATCGTTTCTGTCAGGGATGGCGAAGTTGGTATATTTTATTTTCTTTAACTACGCATAAGACACTGTCTTAAAAATACATCCAACAAAAAATGAAAAAATCAATTTGGTTTAAAATAATCAATATTAATTTAATTCTAGAAATAGTTAACGATAATTACATCACGCTAAAGCTTCATAATAAAACACTTTTTCCTGACTCCTTCGGTCCTTCCTGATCCCCTTACTTTCCTCAAACTTAACGAAAACAGGAGGGTATAAAAAATAATGCCCTATTTATTGGTTCGTCAACCGTCTGTGCCCCATGTTTTCTCACTTCTGTTCAATAATAAATTTCATTTTGGTGCGCTACTACTGGGAATTCCCTCTAACGTCTACATTGATACTATTATTTATTGTCGATATATTTATCTATCTATCTATATGTCTATTTATCTAATAATGTGTCTGTCTATCTATCTATGTCTGTCTCTGCCCTTCAATTTCTATAGTAATACACTCTTTGCTTTTACATACATACTTAATTATTAATACATACAAAGTAAAAAAAAAACAACGAATATTCCATACTATATGAGAAAACTTTATTTTTAAGAACAATATCTGAACCATACACCGATCTTAATGTCCACCTGAATTATTGGCGAATTCAAGCGCATTATAAAAAGTTCCATCAATGTGATAATAAGGAAAAAGCATTGTGTGTGCCGTATATTATTACAAGATTTATTTTGGTGTTTGAAACTTTGAAAGTAGTAGATTTCAGAGTTGTTTTTTTTTTAGAGCATTTTCGAAAAAAAAATGATCTATTGTCCCCGTTTTGTCTGTCTGTCTGTCATCACCCTAGATCTCAACAACTATAAGTCCTAGACCCATGATGTATATATCATTTTGTAGGTCTTGGCCTGCCATATGTACATGAAAAGTTCATTTCGCGACAGGACCTCTGAGGGCCGGGCTTCAGGGCTCCTAAGGGGCTTATATATTATATATACACCTTGTACGTTCAATAACCCATTCATTTGGTGCGAAATACTGCAGCACGTAGTTTCACCAAGATTTATTAAGAAACTCATCAAATGAAATAGTAAGCTTGTGTTCTGAGTTTAATTGAAAGTATCAGAGCTATGAAACAATTGACGGAGTTTTCGGACGATTAAATTTCGAATGTTTTTAATTATGAGTCCTATTTAAGTAACCACAAACCACTTGTAGTTAGATTTAAGAGAAAATATTTTTTTTTCAAATATAAAGAAACGTCTTTATAATATTTCTTTTTACAGATGTATGCATTACACAATTGAATTTATAAACATTTCCAAAATTTCCAAATATTTACTGAAAGCTAACAAACGTACTGATACATAACACGAAAATGCGCTAACACGTCCTGTGTCCAGAATGGAACAGGCTTAATTGCTTGTTTTATTTGCATTAAGTTTGAAAGTAAAAACTGTTGCCAGATTTATTATTACAAAATGTAAACATATCATGGCATACAAATAAATATCATTTAAAATGTTCTTGTTAAAGTTATGATAGAATTGTACACATTTTGGTTGAAGGACAAATGGTCAAAGCCACGAGGTACATATTTTAAGCCCGTCTCTCAATCTGTAAAAAAAAAAGTAAAGTTCCCTTCTTAGCCCTAACGGGCCTTCGGGGCAGATGAAGTGTAGAATTTATCTGTTTCTATAACCTCGGCATATGAAGGGATTGTGTGGTTAGCACAACGCCCAGCCGCCTTTACTTTCCCAACTTAAGTCAGGTTGCCTTTTGAAGCTGGGTGGACTTGTGGGACGACTTTGCATCAAATTTCACCTTAAAAAATTCCATGGGCCTCACCGAGGATCGAACCCAGGACTCTCAGGTCGACAGTCGAGTTTCTACACCACTCGGCCATCCGTCCCATTCTCAATCTGTAAAGTGTCAAAAATCATGAAACAGTGCTCTTTCGGTGCTGCCAGTAAAGGCCAGATTAATAGGAAACCACATCCACACAAATAATTACACAAGCCATAATTGTTGAATTAAAACACAAGAAAACTTTAATCAAAAGATAATCACAAGTCCATCCGAAAACAAGATCATAGTACTCTTTGGTACAGTCCTCCTGATCACAGTACTCCTGATCACAGTACTCCTGATCACAGTACTCCTGATCACAGTACTCCAGATCACAGTACTCCTGATAACAGTACTTTCGATCACAGTACTTTAACAAATTCACTTTCCAAGTATTCTCCCCACAATTCCCCCGTAGTTGATATTTAAAAACAGACACCGGATTTCTCCTCACTCATTACTCATAAAACACACCCTTTTCTAAATTCAATTCACCCCTGCAACATATCCTGACAGGCGGCCCCTTTGTTAGTTCGGCGCCCCTTATTAGTACGGCGCCATGTGCAACCGCACATCCCCTTAGTCATTATCGTAATTAACGATGAGGTCGTTGGGTTGGGGGGGGGGGGTAGGGCGGAGGAACGCTTCAATGTATAAAAAGAAATTTTATTTCATGGTCGCCTTTAATGTGCGGTGTCGAATGAAAAAATGCAAGGATATGGATTACTGTGTATTTTCGTAGATATTAACCAGTTAATTTTATTTTAAATGTTGAAATACAGGAATGTTTGTTTCTAATTACGTTATAGTAATTGATTATTTTTTTTTTGTTCACAAGACATCTTTTAAGTAGGATTAAGTGATAATTCTTAAGCCGACGTTCAGAGCTAATATAATAAACTCAATAAAACTGTAACAAGAACATTTTCAATCCATAGTACATGCATTCATGGCAGTGATACAATGCTAAGAATTGTTTTGTGAGTCGTCAAAACTGTTCCATTGAAGATACCTCTGTCTCAAGAATGCATTTATCTAAATTTTAATCATTATATTAAATTGTCAATATCGATCTAAATATCAATCTATCAACAGTTTCAATTATAATTTTTTTTCACTCTTTGTTGTAGATAAGAATATTCCCAGACATTAGAATTTAAAATAGCATTGTGACATTGTGCACATTTTTCTAAAGAAACTTTCTCGCAGTTTTTTGTTAAAGGCAATATAGATAAAAATTGTGGTGGAACTGTTGAAATAACAGAAGAATAAAGTCACCTGATTCATTAAATGAGTTTGTTGGGCTTGACCTATTGCCCATAACATCACTATTACAGCACAGATGGAATTTGTTATGGCGAAAACAACACACGAGGATAAAAGAATTTTCGTCGTTTTCGGAGACCAGGTCATTTTTCTAGATACTAGATTCATTCTCTTTCTTAATGTTGACTTCAATCTGATCCAAATAACGATACAACCTGACGTCACTATAATTGACGGAGCCCACGCGTCAAGAGTGTGGATAGCATATAAAGTGAAAGCATCATAGAAATTCTTGTTTTTGAGGTAGAATCTACTGACCGACCTACAGACATCAAAGTAAACTCTGAGTTATTCCGTGTAGCGTTAATATTTACCACGACATAACCAACACCCCTGATAGACTTTCCAGGGTAGCCAAAAGATAAAAGAAAAATATCACGCTGATAACAACTTTATTTGGAGTCATTATTCGTTTCAAGTGTAAAGGATTAAATACGGCAATGAGTCTTTCAAAAGTTATTATAACTGGCAGTGTGGTACTGATACACTGACCCCAGTAGAATACAAATATGAACAAAATAAGTGAATAAGCTAAAAAGTAATCCAAGTTTTCATCCAAATCATACACACATAAATTGTTCATGTACAGGAGAATTATGTATCCATGGAGTAAGCCAAATATTAAACACATGCCATTAGCAATAACCAGGCTTAACAAAAGAATATTAGAAGACTTATGAAACCCGTCATTTCTTAGTATGGCAATACACAACGTGTTAAAGATGAGCCCGAACAAAGAAACAGCTGGATTAATGTAACACTGTAACAGTCGAAGAGCCAAATTTTCATCCTGAGAGCCTGGCATACAGTTTGGTCTTAGCTGAAATTTATATTGAGCTGTCGGTCTATAATTTTCTGTTTTTTGAATAACAACAGTTGCGTTGTTCATTCTGTTTTAAAGTTTTTAACTTTTATTTTCTATGGTAGTATAGAGTAAAGAGTGTGTAACTAGAATAGATAACTTGATTTATGGTTACCTTTTTAAGGTAAAAATCAATAGTCTTTTTTTTTACTTTACTCTGATCATAACGCCAAACCGTAAGCCAAGCTTTACTCAAATATATTTCTTGTAAACATAAAGGACGTTTTTTTTAATAACATGCGAAATAAATATATCTATAATTCGACGTCTAATAGCCCCCTTTTGAATTAGCTCTTTTGTTAAAATTGGCATAACAAAGACCTTTAGAATTTGATAAAAGAGAAGTTTAGATAAATCACGAGTGAGATCAAATGTCAAGATAATTATGCTGTTGAATGTCAAGATAAATGACTAAATTCAATACTTGGATTACTGAACTAACTTAGTCATCTGTTCGTCCCTGTCATTTTTTTGCCCACATCTATAATTATACGGATTCGAAAATTATTTTCAATGCGTCTTTCATTTTAATAAAAAATTTCACTTTTAAAGAGGAAAAAAAACATCAAATCGGCAATTCTGTGATAACTATTCTAATATACTAATAATACGTAACATTTAAAAAACAATATTAATTCAGTAAAATACTTTTAAGCGTATGCTTTAAACAAACAAACAATAAACAGACAAACAATAAACAAACAAACAATAAACAAACAAAATGGCAATGGAGAAAATTTTATAGTAAAGAAAATCTGGTAAATAAAAAAAAATATAAAACAAAACAGAAACATTTTCATTTACAGGTCAACGGACATAGCTGTAGACATTTTGAATTCTATTGTAGTGATCATTTCAAAATTAGAGTGGAAATCTATAAAAAATGTGCTTTTGAAATTCATATTAATTTCATTCCATACATTTGTATAGCTATTGAAACATAAGCCGTGAAAACTTTATTAACAGACTAATTCACTCACGAAATAGTTATAAAACAAAAGGTAAGTAAAGAACATACATAATTGAATTAACATAAATAATTCCAAGAAAAACAAACACAACAGAAAACCGTTAATGGGGAAACCCGTTCAAATATGAATTTGATTTCGCAAAATCATCCATTTCGAGATCGTTATCAATGTGAGAGTGAAGAAAATTTACTACTGTTCAACTATTTTAAAACTAATTGATAACAAGCAGGCTCTCAAACGCTCACATGTGAAGTTGATTAGTTTTGATCTTTACAATGTGAGTTCGCGAATTAATCAAGACTGCATATCCTAAAACGCTAATATTTTTGACATCATTTTTTTTTTACCCCATCCCAGTCGTTATCAAATACTTACCTGCCCCCTCCCTTATCCCAACCAACACTTCAACTGTTAGTTTCAATATGTCAAGAGCAAGTTATCTTTTAAAATTATGCAGCTTAACGTTGTGGCTTCGAGTCGTATCATAAATGTTTACTAGCTTACTGCTAATATTATGATTGTACGTTTACGACTGTCCTGTCGGCGCACTAAACAATAAAGAATGCACTTGATTATAACTGTTTATTTTACATTTCACTTTTGTTGGATCATATACTATTATTATAGGTTTAATTGCATGATAAACGAACTCTGGTATGTTCTTTTTATTTACATTTAATATAGAACTGAACATTGATTAAATTAATTAGAAAATGGAATTATATATACAGTTTGAAAGATAATACTGTTTATTAGTTATGATCAATTCAGTATTGGAAACGTATGTCTAGAAATGTTCGTTGTGCCACCAAGTAGTGTGAAATGGATATTCAAAAAGTATGCCTGAAAAAGAAATATGTTCATTAAATTTCTTATTGGAAGAAATAAACTTAAGTGATGGTTTTTAGATAGTGGTAAAAACTGTATTACGAATGAAAATATTGTTATGACTCCCGCACTCGGCGGTGCGCTGTGAATAGGAATTCCCTATACCTGCGCACCAAATAAAGTGCAATTGAAAGCTGTGGCGATATGATGTAATGGCGGGAAAAGAGAGAAATGAAGCCGGAAGATGAACAGCGGCCATTGTCATTGTAATTGTTGATTGTTTATAATTATTAAATTCTTTTTATTGCATCTGCGCCTGTGTGTTTGGTGATTTCAACTGTGAGAGCATTAAGACTGGTGCCAGAAGTTGGAATTTCACTGTAAAAATGTTCGGTAAATAGTTAAACAAGCTTTTATTTAAAGAGTTAAAGGTAGAAATTGCAGAAATGGAACTTGCTACTGACGGCTAGAAACAGCAACTAATTGATAGACGTAAAGAGGCTGTTATGAAGTAGGTTTTGAGCACAATTGTTTAAAAGTCTCAGGAGTAAAAATGAGTGGTCAGCTAAGGAAGGGGGAGGGTCATAGTGAACAGATAGCTGAATCACTCAAGCGACAGGTTACCGTTTCAGATCACTGGGGCGGGGTGGAGCGTTTATTTATAACGGACAACTGGAACTCAGGGGAAACAAATACCTGTAGAAGAATAACCGTGGTACGTCGGGTACAGTTTTAGTTTCAATGGACCAATCAGTAAATTGTAGGGGAGGTTAGATTTATTTACAAACTCCGTTACTATGGAATATACTCAGGGAGGGATCGCTTAGATACAAAGTTTTATAAGTCACCTGTTTAGGTGTCAATCTTGATTCCATCTTTCCGATCTATGAAATAAATTATTCCGAGGGTAGTATTAGTTGGGGCTATCAGTGGGTATTGGTAAGAAATCGCTGACGCCAATCCTATCGTTTGCAGTATATAAGCTGGACGATTTGTTTGTTAGAGAGAACTAGGCAGAGAAAACTAGACAGAAGTACTAGCGAACTAGAGAGAGTGAAAGATCGGGACGTAAGCTGAAGCGAATTATATGTGGAGAAATTGCGTCGATATTTACATGTAATTAACTTGTATATCAGCAAATGAACCGGTATTGTTGACATTATTAGAGGAGACTGAAAGTGAACTGTGAAATATAATTATTCTATCAGACCACTAACATAAAACTCTCTCATACTCGTAAACAACGACCTGCTCGTGTGAAGTAATCGGAATCGTCCGCCCACCAGGCCAAGAGGCTTTAATTGAAAACGACCTGCTCTCGTGAAGTAATCGGAATCGTCCGCCCACCAATTCAAGAGGCTCTAATTGAAGAGGAGATGGACACGTAGAGACACACATTTTTTGAACGGAAATCGAGAAGTTTAGAAAAGAAATAAAAGAAATGATAACAGGAAGAAAGATGTTAGAAGACGTAGAGTAAGGTTTTAATCTTGAGATTAAGAAACAGATAAAAAAAACTGATTCAGACTGTCAGGAAGAGCCACCTGAAGAGTTGGTGACCCGAAAAGAGCCACCTGAAGAGTTGGTGACCCGAAAAGAGCCACCTGAAGAGTTGGTGACCCGAAAAGAGCCAACTAAAGAGTTGGTGACACGACAAGATCCAACTGAAGAGTTGATGACCCAAAAAGAGCCAACTAAAGAGTTGGTGACACGACAAGAGCCACCTAAAGAGTTGGTGACCCGACAAGAGCCACCTGAAGAGTTGGTGACCCGACAAGAGCCACCTTAAGAGTTGGTGACCCGACAAGAGCCACCTTAAGAGTTGGTGACCCGACAAGAGCCAACTGAAGAGTTAGTGACCCGACAAGAGCCACCTTAAGAGTTGGTGACCCGACAAGAGCCAACTAAAGAGTTGGTGACCCGACAAGAGCCACCTAAAGAGTTGGTGACCCGACAAGAGCCACTGTATAAGATTATATGAAAAAAATAAACTGCATAATGTTACATCTATATACATAAAAATGTAAACAGGAATCCGAAAGTTCTTTACCAATTGCCATACAATTTAAACACAAATTTGCAGAAAATTAAATTGACTGGCGTATTGATCTATACATTTCATAAAGACATCACATCTGTAATATTTAAAAATAATAGATAAATCGATCTGCTTGGTAAAATTATTTTTTTTTACTTCACTATTTCCAAAAAACCGCGGGAGGTAATTCAAAAGTCACAGAGTGCTAAATTATTATTGTGAGTATTTGTTTGAAAATAAACCAATCCGCTGTGTGCAAACTAATAGCTGGTCAACATTTTGTTTTAATTAACAAACAGAAACGTTTGCGGGTACAAATTGACTGCTTATATTATAGAATCTACATTTCAGTTTCAAACAGGAAGCTCCTTTGACAGAAAATATTTTTTTTAATGTTGCCAATCTAATCAAATAATTGCGATTTGGGTTCTCTTTTAAATCGATAGAAAAGAACTAATACAATAGTATTCCAGTTTAAAATACAATAATAAAAAAAATCGGATCTGCCCGAAACCGAAAATAACCTAATTACCTATCAAGCCTATGGGGATTTAATTCTATACAAAGGTTTTGCAGGGTACAGCTAGTAAATAGTTATTAGTTGAAACTATCTGTTTGTAACGAATACGCTGAGGGACGTCTTGTTTATTGGAGGACTTTTGTCCTCGAAAATATGGTTAGCAAGAACCACCGCCGTATAAGAGATGTACACGATGGTGTTTAGGAGGCGTGTAATGTACTAACTGTAGTTGGCCGGTATATCAGACTTGCACACTCTCATCTAGATGAAGAAGAACTCCTGTACTTCATGGTTCATATAATATTAAATAACATAACATAATATGAAACAATGGTAAAATTAATATGAAAGCAGGTAATTCATTGCATAAGAAAAACGAATTATATCCACATACCAATCTAACGGTACAGAAAAATGCATCACATTTTATGAAACTAAAACCTATTATCGCTTAACATAATACCGATTCTCACTCAATGTACAGTTCACAACTATGACTCTTTCCTTATTTATGTGTAGGCTTATGCTGAAATATCGGTCCAGATTACTGTCAACGACTGACAAATCAAGTCACTGCAAAATAAGGACATGTCCATTAATTTTGGAGCAATGATGCTTGGCAGTTTATAAGTGGCCATTCAGAGTATGCACGATGCTCAAGGGCTACGGACAATAATAAAATATGGATGTTCCAGAGCAATTTTTAGAAAAGAGAGACATGTGTATGAAGACAATATATACTTAACAGTTAATAGAGAAAGGAATCGTTATTTTACACCCAAATTAAACTAGAAATATGTGGTTAAAAACGTTATATATTGTTAAAGTTGCACACTTTTCAGAACGGTGGTGGGGGGGGTGCCAAAATACTTGCACGTGGCGCCTCAATCGCTAGCTACGGACTGGGTTTTCATAGTGCAACGTATATTAGGAAATATTTCAGTCAGATTGGTTAAGGATTAACTCCGAGGTGGAAGATCAAGATCCCCACAGATAACATAATATACAGATAACGCATCGCTATATAAAAAGTCCTCGGTTTTGCGTTAAAAACTATCGCGCCATTGTTGTTATTCGATTTTGTTTCCATTCATAAAAACACATCGACCTATTAACACCTCTTTGTTTTAGTTTTTTTTTTTTTAAAGACATCAAATACAAATGAAAACGCTTTCAATTAGCTTTATAAATATAAACATCGCTAATTTATTATTTAATTTATGAGTTCATGGGTTTTTAATAATAAACCATTCTTATCTATGAATGGGCTGATAAGTGAAAATATCATCACTGACGGCGAAGTAAAACATTGTTTCAAAACGAGGCTTGCACGATCTGTATTATTCTATATACTATCTAATCTGTGATAATACCTATGTAATGACGGGAACGCAGAGTATAATGTAATTATTACATTAAGAAAGCCGTCATAGGAAAATGTATGAGTAACATTAGTGAATCGACAGACGTTGCAACCGGTTCCTTTTACAAAAACCACCATTTTTCAAAAGGGAGTTTCTGGGATACCCCGATTAGGGTAATTTCGAAATATTCGACAAAGATGCTATCGTCGAGATTTTTAGACTAAAAGTAACTCATACTAGACTATGACAGACAAAGTCATTAACTAACATGTCACAATGGTTGTTTCCGTTTAAAAACGACGATGTCCCAAAATCACAACTTTACTTTAGTTTCTGAGACAGCTTAATTATTTTTTAGTTCACCTGAGGTAATTTTACTTCTTAAAGATGATATAATAGCTTCAGTGTTTATCATCACCGTGTTTTTATTGAATTAGCACGTCTATGCCAATTGTAGCCATATGTTTAATATGTTTCATATTTGGTAACAGAAGTAATGAAAAACTCAATGTTAGACCAACCAAAACAATCACTTGAGACATTGTTTCTAGGATTATAAAGTGGTATTGTTTTTTTCTTGGCACGTCTTCTGTGTTGGCGAAAGTTTTAAAATGGTGTCAAGTTTGTTTCTGTCATAGTGTAAGTGCGTGTGTTACGCGCACATAGGTGTGTGTGTGTGTGTGTGTGTGTGTGTATTGAGGTCATGAGGTCAAAGTTTTATCATTTCTGGACTCAGTGAACTCTATTCATAGAAATTATGATTGGGCTATTTGTTCTATTCTAACCAGTGGCGCAACCAATGGGGGAAGGGGGGGCTCAAGCCCCCCCCCCCCAGGCCAAATCGGAGGGACCCTGCAATTTTATAGCAGTCTTTCTTTTGTATCATCAATACATAATTTAAGTTACATAAAAGACTGTCAAGCTCATAATAATAATCTGTTCTATCCTTAATCCTTTATTAATTAAATTTTTTTAGTTTCGATTTGAAGAGTTTAAAAAAATGTTCGACTGAGGTGGGCTTTTGTCTTTTTTCAAAATGTGACCCCCCCCCCTAGCATTTTTAGCTGGTTTCGACTTGTCGAATAGTGTAGAGAACCCCGAGTTTGATTCTCGGCTAGACCCAATGGAATTTGTCCTTGTTTTGGTGAAAGTCGGTTTAAGTCTCCCATGTTCAAAAAGTTTCAAATCCAATCCAGAATTTAAGTTGGGGGCGAGAAAAAACTGCTGGGCGCTGTGATATCTACACAATCCATCTCTATGTCGTGGTTACATCAATGGACAAAGTCTAAACTTTATCTGCCCCGATGGGCCGACCTCTTGGAAAAAAGGGAACATTTTTATGGATTCCATTTATTTTGGAAACAAAATTGATGTCAGTCGACTATTACATAGAAAATGTCTGCCTAAAATAGTACCTGATTAGTATACTTACAAAATATAACTAAAATGTAGCTTATAAGTTCCCTTCTTAGCCCTAACGGGCCATTAGGGCAGATGAAGTGTAGAATTCATCTGTTTCTATAACCTCGGCATATGAAAGGGTTGTGTGGTTAGCACAACGCCCAGCCGCCTTTACTTCCCCAACTTAAAGTCAGGTACCCATTTAAAGCTGGGTGGACTTGTGGGACGACTTTGAAACACATTTTCACCTGGGAAATTTCCACATGGTCCTCACCGAGGATAGAACCCAGGACTCTCAGGTCGACTGTCGAGTATCTACACCACTTGGCCACGCGTCCCACATGTAGCTTATAAAGTATACCACATTTTCCCGGCAAACAATCATAGTGTTCCTAATATTAGAAGTGAGTATTCAATACACTCTTTGCTTTTACATAAATACATAATGATTCATACACAAAAAGTAACCATACACGGATCTTTAATGTTCTCCTGAGAACAATAACTGTTAACCATACAGGGATCTTAATGGTCTCCTGAGAACAATAACTATTAACGATAATTGTGAACTATACCCTGTTCTTAATATTCTTCCGAGAACAATAACTGTCAACCATATGCGGAAATATTGGCGAAAACAAGTTCAATTAATGTGATAATATGTAATAAACATTGTTTGTGCTGCATATTGTAACCAGATGTTTTTGGTTTTTATAACTTTGAAAGTACTCGATTTCAGAGTTGTGGTTTTTATTATATTTGCATTAAGTTTGAAAGTAAAAATTGTTGCCAGATTTATTATTACAAAATGTAAACATATTGTTGTCCACTCTTACTATGGTTTATAAACTAAAACAACACAGGCATGGGTTTCTTCAAGAGTATTTACTATTCATAACAACAACATCATCGCCATTCTCTTGCCGGCTTCCAAGTCACTATCTCTGTCGCGTCTCTCTCCTACGTCATCGCGTTCAACACCTCGACTGCACGGTGCGCCGACGCACCGACAGAGTCATAACAATATCATTGCATACAAATACATATCCTTTAAAATGTTTTTTTTTTACAGTTATGATAGAGTAGTACACATTTAGGTTGAAGGACAAACGGCCAGAGCCACTGCAAGCTACTATAAAATGTACATTTTTTTTTATCACTTTACTCAATCTGAAAAGTTGTGCGACCGCAACACTCTTAGTCATCATCATAACCGATGTAACCGTTGGTGAAACGCATGAAAGTTTCAATGGCCATATTTCTCCATAGACGCCTCAGTGGACGTATTTCTCCATAGACGACTCAACGAAAATATTTCTCCATAGATGCCTAACGGGCATATTTCTCCATAGACGCCTCAGTGGACGTATTTCTCCTTAGACGCCTCAAACGACATATTTTTCCATAACGCCTGAACGGATTTATTTCTCCAGAGTTGTCTAACCTGCGTAGTATCCATCCGTGTTATTTGGGTAAGTGAAAGGAAAACTTGCAAGTCGATAAATTATGTTAGGTTTTAATAAACTTATTTTCTTTTAAAACATTATTTTGTTTCCGAATAGTTTATAGTAATTAAATTATATTTTATACATGATCTTGTTTTGGTCTCAAGTTATCTTTCATTAGGATTCAGTTAAAATTCATATGTCCATGTTCAGAACTAATTGAATAAACCAAATCAAATTTTTAAAAGAACATTTTCAATCAGTTGTACATGAATAAAAAGAAATAATGCAATGCTCAGAGTAATTTTGTATCATCAGATCTGCTCTACGTAGAATACGACTGTCTCAAGAATGTATTTACATATTAATTTATCTATCTAAATTTGTATCTATCTATTTTATTTAATCTGTCTATATTAATATCAATATCCTAGATCGAATAAATTGTCAATACTGTTCGAAATATCTAAGGTTTCAGTAATAATATTATAATTTGTTGTAGATTAGAATATTCCCAGACATTAAAATTTAAAATTGATTTGTGACATTGTTAACATTTTTTTAATGAACCTTTCCAACAATTTTCTGTTAAAAGCAATATAAATAAAAAATGTTGTGGAACTGTTGCAATAACAAAAGAATACAGCCAACTGATTCATCAAATGAGTTCGTTTTACTACGCCTAAAGACCATAAGCCCACGATTACAGCACAAATGGAATTTGTTATGGCGAAAACAACACACGAGGATAAAAGAATTTTTGTCGTTTTCGGAGACCAGGTTATTTTTCTAGATACTAGATTAAGTCTCTTTCTTAAGATTAGCTTTAATCTGATCCAGATAACAATACAACCTGATGTCACTATAAATGAAGGAGCCCACGAGTCAAGAGTATTTATAGCATATAAAGTAAAAGTTTCATGGAAATTCTTGTTTTTGAGGTAAATTTCTGACCGACCTACAGACATCAAAGTAAACTCTGAGTTATTCTGTATAGCGTTAATATTTACCACAACATAACCAGCTCCCTGAAAGGCACCCCAAGGTAGCCAAATGATAAAAGAAAATATCACGCTGATAACAACTTTTTTTGGAGTCATTATTCGTTTCAAGTGTAAAGGTTCAAACACGGCGATGAGTCTCTCAAAAGTTATTAAAACTGGCAGTGTGGTACTGATACACTGACCCCAGTAGAATACAAATACGAACAACAAAAGCGAGTAAGCTAAAAAGTAATCCAAATTTCGATCAAAATCAAACACACATAAATTATTGATATGCAGGCTAATTATGTATCCGTAATTGATGCCGCCAGTCAAACACATGTTATTTGCAATAACCAGGCTTAGCAAAAGAATATTCGATGACTTTTGTAGTCCATCATTTCTAAGTATGGCAATACACAACGTGTTAAAGAAGAGCCCGAACAAAGAAACAGCTGGATTAATGTAACACTGTAACAGTCGAAGAGCCAAAATTTCCTCCTGCGAATCTGGCATACAGTTTGGTATGGGCGGAAAATTATATTTAGCTGTCGATCTATAATTTGCGTTGTTCATTCTGTTTTAAAGTTTCTCACGTCTATTTTCTTTGGTGGTATGGATAATATAGTGTATAACCAGATTGGATAATTTAAAAGTAGATGCAATGGTTATCTGTTTTTAAAGATATCTAATTAATATACTTTTTCTTTACTCTGATTCAAACGCCAAAATATAATCCCCACTTTACTCATATATATATATATATATATATATAAACATAAAGGTCAGTTTTAATAACATGCCCAATGTTAAACAATATTCAATGTATCATTAGACGTTTAAAATTTACTTTGTTTGCGCTCTATAGTTTCCACGCCGTCAAAGGATTTTCAATCGATAAAAGAAATTTTTAGATAATTTATGGGTTAGATGAAATGTCAAAATATCTTTCTTCTTGGATGTCACCATAAATGTCTAGGATTTGTTTTTTTTTCACTAGCAAAATTAAATTCTTCGATTTCTAAACTAATAGTAATCTGTCCGTCCCTGTCATGTTTTAAATATAATTATACGGATTCGAATATAATGTTGAATGTATCAATTATTTTTATAAATAATTTCTATGTTGATAGGGAAATCATCATCACTTTTTGTAATTCTATGTTGAATATTCTACAATATAGATAACACGTAATATTTTTTAAAAAACAATTCAATACAATACTTTTAAGCATATAACAAATATGCTTGGCAGTAAATACTGGTAAGTGCCGAAATTATAATATTGAGATTTTACATTGTTTAAGATATGACAAAATTTATAATTACTGTACAAGTAATCTCGTGACATCCTACTTAGTTATATTGGACAAATTTTGTAATAAATATTTTAATTGTAAACAGAAAACGGAAATATATTTCAATGAATAGAATTGTAGACATTTTAAACCTTTTTGAATGATAAACAATTGTAGTGAATATATATATAGTAATGTGCTGTGAAGTTATATTCCATACTTTTGTATTACTATATAACTACAAGCGGTGAAACCTGCATATCAGACTAATTCACTTACGAATTAGTTGTATAAATAAAAAAACAGTAATAAAGAACATAAACAATTGAATTTAGATCATATTTTCAATCTTTGAGTAGGACATAAAACAAAAGAGCTCCAAAAGTGGCCTATATATATATATATACTGTGTTCAGTTCAAAATCTTTAACAGTAGAAATGTATTTGTTTTATATAACAATTTAGTACTGTTCAACATTTTTTTTAAACAAGTGTATATACATTTACATTCAAACGCACACTGTTGGAAGTTGATTAGATGTGATCTTTACAATCTGTGTTCAGGAACAAATCAAGACGTCATATTCTAAAACGTTTTTATTATTATTAACACCGATTATTTTTTACACTCTCTCATTCTTTGTTGAACTCTTCCCCCCTCTCCTTTCCTCCGCAAACCCCTCCATTGTTTACTGAAATATGGCTTTAAAAGAATTTAGCTTAACGCTGTGGCTTCTAGTCGTATTATAATTGCTGTACTAGCTTTATGTTAATATTGTGATTATTATTTATTAGCCGAACACATAAGGACTGTGAAAATGGCACACAATCAAAGACAGGGGGAGTTAGTGCTTAAGTTATATGATTAAAAAAAATATATAAAGTTTAGTAAATATTTCTAATAAAAAAAATGAAATTGACCATAACTGTTTATTTTACATTTCATATTTTTTTAATCATATACTATTATAACTGGCTTAACATCGTAATACACAAAGTCTGGTATGTTTTATTCATTTACATTGAACTGAGCATTGATTGGATTGATTAGATAATGAAAGTATACTAGTCGACCCGCGGCGTAGCATACGACGCAAAGAAAGGGGACAGATACTGACACAATATTTGATTCTGACACAATCTTTGATAGTGACACACTTACAAAACGAAGTGTGTTCTCTGTAAAACGAAATTTATTTTGAAACATTTTAAACATTTATAGTCGATAGGTGAAGACTTCCTGAAAGACACAGTTGCCCTAATGGGGTGGGTTTGGACAGACGACTGTGAGTGAATGAAAAGAAGGAACTCTGCAGAGAGCAACACACAAATGTCCATCACTGAAAACAGGTTTTGGAAGATACAGGCATATCTTTTTGAACTTTTGGCCCTGTGCTTTATTAATCGTCATGGTAAAGGCTAATCTAACAGCTAATTGGCTGCGCGTAAAGGTAAAAGGCAAATTTGAATTTGATGGAGTCATGGATATCCGGGGAATGAGAACAGTTTGTGAGGTAGCAGCTGCGATAGTTTTACACTCTAGTAAGTTGCGGTGAATGCTGGTAATAGGCAGTCTTGTGGCTTTACAGAGACCTCTTGCTGGCATGAGGTTTCTAAGAAGCATGACGATTAAACCAATTTTAATTTTGAGTTTATGCGGAGGCATTCCAGTAGGTGTAAGACTTAAGAAATTCTTCGGGGAATGAAACTTGATCTGCTGTGATGATGGAGTCAAACATGGTAAAAGTTACTTCGTCGATTGGGATAAGTTTCAATACTTGATCATTCAGGTGCAGGGAGTCTTCGTTCGTGACATTTAATATAGCTCGCGAACTGAGTTGTTCCGAAGTGACAGTTGAGAGGTCGAGGTCGCCATATAGTTGTTGAACGGGATCTGAATGAACAGGCAAACAATGTGAAGGTAATGTTACATGTTACATGTGATCCATTTGTCCGTCTCCAACATCGAGAAGCCATTTTGCGAAATGTTGTTCGTCAGGAAGCGCTCTCATATTTGTCGTCTGTGTAAGTACATGCATGTGACGTCAGTGTAAGTACATGCATGTGACGTCAGTGTAAGTACATGCATGTGACGCCACAAAGGCTGCTTGTTAATGCAAGTGGCGACAGTGAGTGCTCAGGAGCCACGCAGAATGACGGGGAGTATTTGTAGGAAATCTCCACCAATAGTATTTTTTTCCTCCAAATGGTTGCGTCTCACCTGTGAGATCACGTAGCAACCTGTCAACTCCCTCGAATGGTATGTAATGTATTTGGTTGGCGCCAGGTCCTCATATATTAAATTTTGGATTTCCGTACAATATGTACTGTAATTATTTTTTTAAATAAGCAATCAAACAAAATAACAGACTGACATATTCGGAGATAATACATACTATGCAAAGTTGAAATTTGATCTATCATTTGCAGACTTTATGGTCACTATCCAGCAACTTTTTTTTTTTTTTTTTTAATTTTTACAAATTTTTTTGTCGATGAGCTGCCAGACTTAATTTTTTCTTTATTCGTTAGATATATTTTATTGCATTTTTTAAGATCAGATTTTTTTCATTCAGATTCTAAGAAACATATTTCCGGGTTTGGGTTTTTTAATTTGCATTGCTTTTTATTTTTGGTTCACTTTGTGTCTGCCTCAATCCACCCCTTCCCCCACCATACTATAGTGTTATTTTGATATAAATTTGTCTTTTCATTCAGGCCATGCCAGTCTCCATATTACCACTTTTGTGTATTTTATTTTAAGACTTGCTCAACACAGCTTAAGATTCTTTTAGTATAACCTTCATCTTGCACTATTCAGTACACATAGATGTTACTTAATATTTTTTTTTGTAATGCGTACACACTTTGAAACAGTTAACATTGGTTTGTAATGCACCATTCATATTTATAATTTACTTAATCGGGATTTCCCCCTAAACAGCAGCACAAAGAAATCACAACAAAAGATTTCACCACATCTAATATTTTATTGTCCACACTTGAACGTTGACCCACTTTGTAGACTAATATTAGCGCCGGTCCCAACCACAGCATTTTCACATCTTATTTATACACCATTTTTTGAATTCTAAATTTGGAAATTAGTTCAATATTACTTTATTCTTCAAACATAATTGTATTATTAAATGTGTTTTTTTTTTTACAATAATCAGTTGACATCGTACAAACATCTGCCTAAAATTATTTTATTCATAAAGTCAATTTGATTATTAAAAGAAATAAATTTAAAAAACAGTTTTTGATAGAAATGAAAATTGTATTTTGATATAAAAGATTTTAGGTAACAATTATTTGGAAATCGTTAAGGAGACTTAAAGATGTGAAAGAAATAATTATAGAGAAACCTAATATTTTCAATTTTGCTTCTTAAACTAGTGAATTTTTTTTTGTCAACTAAAAAAAAAACAACAAATCATTGAATTAAGGTAAATCTGACAAGTTATAGAATCTACAATTCAGTTAAAAATAGAAAGTTTATTTCACAAAAAAATAACTATATTTGATAAGCCTTTTTAAATGTTGTCAATACAAACTTATTAGTCAAATCTGTCTATCAATCTATCTATCTAACTATTTTCTATATAATGTGTGAATGTCGGATAAAATATTTTGACACTTAGTAAAAATTATTAGGTATTCTAACTTTGGAATCGTACAACTAAGCAGATAATATTCATAACATAATCAAATCTAGTCAGAATATAAACTGGAGTCTTTTAATGTAATATTTGGTTCAAGGGATATTACGAAAAGATGAGTGATACTACATCATTAAATAGCTGACGTGTTATTCTGCTATTCTGAAGCCCTACGAGAAAATTGCCTTTAAAGCAGCTTTGATTTAAGTGGAACTGCCGTTTAAATAAATATGTATGCAAGATAACTCTCTTTGAGTCATATAAAGTGTTATAATCACGCGTCCGTGATTAAGTTTTCATCATCATCATCATCATCATCATCATCATCATTCTCATCATACCCTTAACCGTTATGATCGTCTAGGAATCGCGTGACCACCTAAAAAGACGTATTTCTCCAGAGTTGTCTATACTGCGAGCTGTCTGTAGTTCATTCATTGGTAGCCCCTGTCCATTCTTATTACATTGTCAAACCAACATTTTCACTGGTGCATTCTGTGACGGCCTCCTTCTACAGTCCATCGGAGAATGGCTGGCTATCATGTCTTGACACAAGTCTGAACAATGTCATCTTACGTCGCTTGATTGTTGCCATAATTGTAACATTTCCCGGACAAACTCATTGGTTTCAGGTTCCAGATAGGACATTAAAAAGATTTTTTTTCTCATGCTATTTTTTTTCGAATGACTCGGGATAAAATAGGCTAGGGAGAGTTATTGGAAAGAGAGGCGATGTCACTCCATTGAAGTGAAGAAGGTTTTGTTTATGGAAATAGACAAACTTGACACGAACAAAAAAGTTAAAAACCATGGGTTTCTAGTCAATTTCGGATTGTGTCTAAGAACTATCATTATGGGTGTCAGTCTATAACCAAAAAAAACGAAGCGAGTCATTTGGTCTGAAGTTTCTATGGACTGCGAGAGACGATTGTAAATTGGTCAACGTCTGCATCCGGGATTTGAAATTTTTCTCTCAGTTGTCGGAGAACGGTGATGCACAGTTAGCAACAGTCAGATGTCAGCTTGTGGCAGCAGGTTTAAAGACCTTTCGATCGTAAAAGATCCCTTAAAGACATCAAGATGAGACATCCTCGGACCCATCTATTTAAAGCCTGGATCTCAGAAGACTGGTCTTAGGTATTTTTTTTAAATTCAAATTTATCCATTTGAATTTATCTTTAAGTACTATGATCATTGAACTTTCACCGACAGATCTATTCTTTACTGTCCAATCGAGTCTAAAACTGAGATCGATAATTTTCATAGGCTGAGCAATGAGAGCACACTGCACATGTCCGGCAACTGTGCTAGTTTGCTCTTTAAAGCCCATGCGAAGATGAACATCGTGATTCTGCAATAACTTTCTAAGACGTTAGTAAGTTGAACCAGTTTGGTGTAACAATGCGTCAGGATTAGAAGGCTTAATATATAGAAAGAAAATTGATACATCTGTAACAGTGCTGACATTGCTCAGATTTAACTTATGTGGGAGCTGCTGAATGAGATTGGGAGGATGAACCTAAAAGATGTAACAGGCAAATGACGTCACAATATCAAACTATGGCTCTGGGGGTGATCACTGCTTATTACTAACGTCAATGTTGTTTGGAATAAACAAGTTTGGCAGCACGTAATAGACGAGACAAATGTTATATGCATCTTAATTTCAAATATATATATATATATATATAATAAATATATATATATATATATATATAATACTAATTATTTAGACCTACCTCAATGAGCTGAAATACCAGTTAGTACTTCAGTAAGTACTTCAAAAAGTACTTGCGTATTAAAATTTAAATTTTCACTGTAAACTGCTTGAATCAAAAGATTAGCATCTATTCATAGGAATCATCATTAATTTAAACAACTTAATTTAGCACTTTTAGAAACCCTCTTATTGTCATTAACTGTCAAACTTTTGGTAATTCTTCACACCCCCCCTCCCCCCGTAATAAAATTAGATCATTTATTTCCCTCACAAATATAACGTTAAATAACAAACGTCAAACTTGCCCTTTAATTCTAACAATTAAATCTAATTTGACTAATATATAACAAGTTAAAAAAACAACAACTGGAATAACATCTCCATAAATACCCTGTTGGCAATAATAACTCACATCATCCCAGAGTGGCATTTTTGTGAGAGTCTCCTATCCACCGTTAATATAATGACTGATTTGTATGTATTGTTCTCACACATCTTTCTGTTTTCTCTAGGAATATGTCTGGGACAACCACCTTTTATCATTGTCTGTAACCCTTGCCATGATTTCATACCAGTATTTTGCATACTCTAAACGGTCACTTATGAAGTTGAAAGAATCATAGCTGTAGTGGTTTAAGTCATGTCCTAGCTTGCAGTGACTTGCTTACTTAGTCAATCATTGAACACCTTCTTGACCAACATCCCTACACAGGCTGAAATGTTAATTAGAAATTAATTAAGGGAACTAAATTGACTGTTCCAGATTTAATATAATTTAAGACCAACTTAATCTGACATCTTAAAGTAGATCTTAATCTGACATCTCAAAGTAAATCTTAATCTGACATCTTAAAGTAGATCTTAATCTGACATCTTAAAGTAGATCTTAATCTGACATCTTAAAGTAGATCTTAATCTGACATCTTAAAGTAGATCTTAATCTGCAGTTACTTCAACGCGCAGTGCATGCAGGGCATTTACTCATGACGTCAATCACTAGTGTTCGTGTGATATTCTATATCTCATGTGTGAAATAATTGTAAGGATGAGATCCTATAAACCACTAATGGGACGGTTTTTATGGTGCCCTTCTTTCATCCCTACCATAGCCGATAGTGCAATGGCCATGGAGGCACCACGGGAGATATATCGGGAACTTGAGCCAGGACCTGAAAAATTTCCTTGGCACCCTCTGTAGATCGAACCAGGTACCTTCAAGTCGACAGTCGAGCGCGTTACCGCACGACCATCAGTCCCCTATCTCATGTAGAACTGGTCATAATTTTTTTGTGTGATCGTTATTGACATCTAAATAAGACAATGATTATCTTATACGTTTTCTATTTTATATGCGTTAATTTCTTTCAAATAGATATTTGAAAATGTTTGGATCATGATATAAAATAGCTAAACTTGAAGCATTGGGATGCATCGTCCATTATAGCTAGATCTACTAATATATGTGTGTCAATATGATCTATATTCTATACTGTTAGAATGAGATAATGTTCACTACTGAGTGTGTTTACACTATTAGCAAAGAAAGAAGGGCGCCACCATAAAGACAATGAGATAAAGTAGAAGTAAGACATAAAGTAGAAGTAAGACATACAGTAGAAGACATAAAGTAGAAGTAAGACATAAAGTAGAAGTAAGACATAAAGTAGAAGTAAGACATAAAGTCGCATCAGTGGAATGGGACACACGTGAGCTAATTATTCTATTTACCACTAGTAAATAGATGTATGTTAGACCAATGGAAATAGATCAACCTATGCGTGGTCTTGTGATAAAGCGATCAGCTATCGCTGGTTCGATCTGATGTGAGAATGGATTGATTTTCAGGTCATGGTTAAGACCCCCGCTATATCTCCCGTGGGGCGAAGATCGGAGAACACCCTGGGCTCTAAATCAATTTATGGAGAAAGTCCAAAGAAAGAAAAAAAAATCCAGTAACAATTCGATTCAATAAATATTGATTAAAATGCATAGAGTTTCCATTTTATTACGAGTTTTCAATAATCTATGCTCTGCTCATTGAAAAAAACGATCTTCGTTAATTAATCAGTAAATAATGAAAAAAAATTGAGAAAATAATGAGAAAACAGTTACAAAATAATTCGAAAATTAACAATAAAGGTTTTATTAATTGTATGTACTTTGCTAACTACGTAGTTTTTCCTATATATAATACATATGTATTTCCATTACAAGAAATACTATAAAGCTTTTATTTTTGGAATTCTAAACAAAAAATGCATGGACTTGAAATTGTTAAAATCATGTATTGGTATGTACAATCTACTTGTGTGCCATTTTGGGCCTTTATATAAATAAGAATAGTTCTGAAAGTTAGCTCCAGTATTAAAGTGCAAACCAACGAACCTACCCACAGAAAATATAACTAATTAAATGCTTTTGAAAATAGTAAAGGCTGTAGCTATGTTTTATTTATAATTACAATAAGATCGGAGATATTAATTCAACTTGTTAGGGATGCTTCCAACATATCAATGTATCAAAATGTTTGCATTGTTAAATTTGTTAAACCTTATAGTTGCAACGCTGAACTTCCACCCCTTAAAGAAAAGGTCACCATACTATGGGCGCTTGGTCGATTGCGGCCTGTAGGTTCGGTAAATTTAGCACGCATATGGTTATTGAGTTGGTACGGGACATTTTTATACAATTAATACATAAATGATAATGCGGCCCGCGATCTAAATTATTTTACGTATCTGACCCGGTTAAAACTGTTTGACAACCTTCCCCCTATAACTTCTTAGAAACGTAACAAAGAAAAATCACAAATTAATCATATGTGTGACGATAGTTTTTTTTTGTTAATATTATCTCGAAACTCGTTTAGAAATCAGAAAACGACTAATATAGATTTTCGTTTCTTTCTCTCGCAAATAAATTACATTATAAAACATTATAAAAATTACAACCAAACTAACAGTCTAACACAGATACATTTCGACGATATCAATCCTATTTAATCGATGTTAATCAATGAGAAATTATATTCTAGAAATCGGATATATTTAATGTCTCCATTATAAAATGACATAAAATGATCTATTTCATATATGAATTTAGGTCATTCTAAATTGACCATTCACTAATATATACAACATGCATATCTCCCTCTTTAAAAGTTATGTTAACACCTATATGATTTATTCGAAGTTTAGTAATACACGATGAATGCTATATTTCAATAAAATGTTAACGATTGTTTTTTTTTTTAAATGTCACTTTTTTTCAATAATCGGGAATACCCAGAGCAGTATTTAGTTTCATCCAAGATTTTTATTTCAACAGTCGGTCATTAGTCGACATAAATACACCATAATTGATACTTCGTTTTTTTTTTGTTATTCTTTATAAAATAAAAATGTGTCTACAGATTTGAATAATGGCTGTTGTTATTCAAAGGTCACCAGACACTTTAACGCCCACTCGATTGTAGACCTACACGCATTACTTGATATCAATAACTTCATGTTGCCTTCTTTGTTTTAAGTTTATAGCTTTACGTTTATTTATTTTTATATTATGTAGCATGTATGTTTTTTTTCAGTGACTCAGTGATACTAAACGGAATGTTGAGTTTAGGTTCGAGCACAAGCGACGGTAGTTTATTCAGTCCTAATTAGCAGATCCTTGCTAGAAAATGTAGATATGTGTTTATAACACAATTCCAGTAGATATTACTGTCATAACCTAGAATAGCTATGACCATTGGGGTCAACATTCACTCATAAATTGGACAACATTTATTACACTATTTAAATTACAAATAATAATGAAGAATAAAATGAAAAATCCATCAACAATCTCCGTCGAGCAACTCCACGGTCTAATCTAACACCAAGTACTATATCTCACCAGCAACTCACCGATCTAATCTAACACCAAGTGCTATATCTCATCAACAACTCCACGATCTAATCTAACACCAAGTACTATATCTCATCAACAACTCCACGATCTAATCTAACACCAAGTACTATATCTCATCAACAACTCCACGATCTAATCTAACACCAAGTACTATATCTCACCAACAACTCCACGATCTAATCTAACACCAAGTACTATATCTCACCAACAACTCCACGATCTAATCTAACATCAAGTACTATATCTCACCAACATCTCCACGATCTAATCTAACGCCAAGTACTATATCTCATCAAAAACTCCACGATCTAATCTAACACCAAGTACTATATCTCATCAACAACTCCACGATCTAATCTAACACCAAGTACTATATCTCATCAACAACTCCACGATCTAATCTAACACCAAGTACTATATCTCATCAACAACTCCACGATCTAATCTAACACCAAGTACTATATCTCACCAACAACTCCACGATCTAATCTAACACCAAGTACTATATCTCACCAACAACTCCACGATCTAATCTAACACCAAGTACTATATCTCACCAACAACTCCACGATCTAATCTAACACCAAGTACTATATCTCACCAACAACTCCACGATCTAATCTAACACCAAGTACTATATCTCTCCAACAACTCCACGATCTAATCTAACACCAAGTACTATATCTCACCAAAAACTCCACGATCTAATCTAACACAAAGTACTATATCTCATCAACAACTCCACGATCTAATCTAACACCAAGTACTATATCTCATCAGCAACTAAACGAACATCCACCCTTCACGTTAGCCAGTATTGTTTACTCTTTCTTTCGCCATCTTAGTTCATCCTCTCCTGTGACCCTGTTACGGGTCCTTATAATGAAGATACTTGTGGAAGGTGTAATAATTCAGACAACACAAATCACGAAGTTAACTCCAGTGAAGTAACATCAAACAATCATTTAATTCTTGAACATGAACTGACATAAAGGTAAATCCAGGAGGAGTACAATAGCAAACTGTAAATATGCATCCATCTACATCGATGCCCAAAGCTAGACGCTGCTAGAACATGCATCCGCATCCTATGATGCACAGAGCTCGACTGCTTATAAAACAAACCATGTGCTCCCAACTGTCGGTATAATATACGTCATTTGTACCAAATGACGTATACACTAAAGCTCCCAATATTTACACTCAAGATGGCGGAATGACGCCATAGATACTGCGGTGGGCGGAGCCTACCGACTTGCGTCATCACGCTTAGGCTATACTATTTCTCCACATTCCTCCCCTCTGCCTAAGCATGATGTAATCATGTAAAACCCAATACTAATACCGACAACAGGAAGCCACATAAAACAATGTTCAATCATAGAACATATCACAATCATCATAACAACAAAATAAATTATACAATGATTAATCAAGTCAATATTGCATGAAATCATAAATCAATACATGCAAACAATATAATAAATATCATCAATCATATATGTATAAACATATTGAAATAAATTCAAATTCCTCATCATTTTTTTTTTCGTCACTGATATTTATTATTTTATTATATATATATTTTTTCTATGTGACTTGTTAATTTTTTTCTTTCATGTCACTTGTATATCTTTTCTTTTCTATTATTTTTTTTTTCAGGTGACCTTTTTTTTTCATGTCACTAGTTATTCTTCATTGTTTTCTTTTTTTCAAGTGACTTCTCTTTTTTTTATCATAATCAACAAAGATTATTAAACATATTATGTCATCATATACACATATACATGTAAACATGTCGTCATATGAACATAATATACATGTAAACATACACATTATGGTGAACCAAATTTCTTACTGCCAGGACATAGCTTGGTTAAGAGAAAATATTAAAATCTCTCCAATTCCCATTAATATTTCTCGCCGCGGTTGGAATGAAACCATAGTTTGCTCTTCTACCCTGTTAATAAATATTACAGTCATTCTTGCAACATCTCAACAAACATGTCCTACATGAACAGTGGTAATGAGGGATAAATTCTGGCTCATTAAAATTTACTACATGTCTAACATAGGGATTTTTATGGGGATATCTACTGCAATTAATATAAGTTAGACATCTAACTGTGTTAAAATGGTTGTATCGACTAATTGGTGGGTTCTTCCATTCATGGTTTTCATTTCTTTTATTTTC
>JAGDYQ010000148.1:1098748-1184599 GCA_021962125.1 Bulinus truncatus
TTACCAGTGTTATCAATGAACTACATACAAATTTATAAATAAGATTAAGATGCTAGTCACGGTTTTATCACACAGATTAACATTTTTTCAGGTGTCAATAATATTTTAGCAAATTTACATAAAGTGAATGATGCTGAATAAAAACTGCTTTAATGGTTTAGCTGGATTGTGCCTTTTTATGAGCTAATTAAAAATACATTAGTTATTGGTGGTAGAAGGAAAGTCCATTCCTTCTAAATGTAAGACAGAACGCTATAATACAATCTTTTATTTATAGAAAAAGTCATTACAAAATATTCAGATATAAATTACAAAAAACTTTTTTTTGTACAATTTTTTTAATACATTTCGAAATCAAGTACCTCACTTTCTTAAAAACTATTTAACCTCCAAGTTTTTAATGATACATAGAACGATGTAAGGGTGGTCGGACTTTTCGACCCCGGACAGCTCGACCCCAGACACTTTGACCACGCGACGTTTCGAAAAAAAAAATGTAATAATTCAAACTTTCTTTTTATCAGTTGATAGGGTCGAATAGTCCGGGGTCGAACTGTCCCGGAGTCGAAGTGTCGCGGGGTCGAAGTGTCCGGGGTCGAACTGTCCGGGGTCGAAAAGTCGTGATACCCGCTGTATGAGTTATGCTTTTAGATGACGGGATGTTTGAAATACAGACAAATTAAATGTATATTTGTACACCTACCTTCCTTATTCAAGTTGTATTAAAATAATAATGGTTGAGTTTTAACAGATGTATTTCGTATGCCTCTATGTCGCCATTTTGTATTTCACTTTCGAAAAACGGGACTAACTTGTAAAAATGATACAGAAAAATATTAATGTGATGCATACAAAATGTCTCAACCTTTAGTGTTAGCCTAGAGAATGCAAGCATACCAGACATCTCAACCCTTACAGGTTATCTTGTTTACCTAGAAAAAGCCTACTAGACTTTTAGAGGTTGTCTTGTTAGCCTCGATAGGAAAGTTTCTTTTAATTTTTTTTTAAACATGTGCATAATATTTGACGAAGTAAGATGCCCATTAGATGTTGCTGTTGGACACACCATATTTAGGACGAAGCTGTTATTGTTACTTTTAAAACAGTAAATATAGCAATATTACTTGTTAACTTAAGAAAAGTTGTTAATAGGCTAAAAGTAAATTGCTTGTATACAACATAGTCTCAACAAGTAGAATTAGAATTATGTAATATACCTAAGTTCAATCTACTGTCTTCATCTACGTTGTGCCGTCAAATACATAAGTTTACATTGAACAAAATTGACCTTAGTTTCATTTAAAAAATGTTTTGTTCCCTTAATAAATAATTTCTGAGTTAGTTTCCAGTGTCAATAACCGAGAGCAATCAGCTAGAATAACTTCGCTAAAACCAGAAAAATCCTTTAATATTTCCATATTTGTGTCAGTCCCATTAAATACATACAACCCCATTTCTCTTATGCACATGACTCAGACTGTCGGCTCTAATAACGACAACATGTCCTGTGGACACGAGTCTCAGTCCCATGACAATGAAGACAGCTATCTCAGTATAGACGAAAGCATTGCCATCTCTGTACAGATGTTGCAGCATTGATATTGTGCTGAGCTATAAACTTAATTTAGAAGGTTACTCTGTCATGGGAGAAAATCTCTGGACAGCTATATTAATTTAATAAACTAAATATTGACTGTAACAACCTAAACTAAAAAAAAAATACATTCTGCGTCCTTAGCTACGGAATGTGAAAAACTATCTACAATGAAAATATCATGTATTATCTTAGTTCATCTATATCGGTTACAAGATGAACAAATGTTACAACTTAAATAGTAAATTAATGCGTTTTATTTATGTTTCTTGTTATATCAGAGTACAATTGATATCTGGTGAGTTCATGCGAGGTGAGTAGGGCGGGTCATGTGGACTGACCACAAATGCAGGACGAAATATTTTTGTTAAAAATATAACAAGCACTGGGCTTCAAATAAATAAGACTTCAATAAATAACTAGCGTACACATTTAAATGTAACACTAACTTGTCATTTTGTCATGACATCATCTCATGAAACTGTTTAGTCAGAAGTAACTACGATACATGTTTAGATAACCAGATACATGACAATATTGGCAACTGCTTATTTCACAAAAAATATATATTTAGTTGATATCGCTTTGATGCACACAACGTAATATATACAATATTTACTCCAGGAGGTCGAGCAAAGTAGAAGAACACCTTGAGTTAAAGATATTTCGGGCTTTTATTATTTATTTTCATTTGTATTCACCAGTACAATAAGTATTTGTTTGATGTCCTTGATGTGAACTTAATGAACAGTATTTATTTTATAAATGCTATACCGATGCATCAATTATTATTTCATGTCCGTATCATCCACAGAAAGGATCCCTACCTAGTGATTGTTCAGGAGACACAATAGCAGTTCATTTAAATGACGCGGGTAACAGGCAGCTATTTACTAGAACAGGGTATTACAAGGTCAGATTGTTTTTAAATACATGGGATATGGATTGGATAGATTTGTTTTAAATATAAAATGTATATAACGAGGGCTTTTTTTTGTTTTAAATATACACGGGGTATTACATGAATAGATTTGCTGATGTTTTTTGTTTTTTTGTTTTTTTAAATCTTGGCGAATACCTAGTCTGATTATTTTAAACACATTATTTATTACAGGGTCAGATTATGTTAAAACACATTTTTTTAAAATTTCCCTTAAAGCTTTAGACTTTTAAAACAAAATGTGTTTCTAAATCTATTAACAATTTCTTCTATTAAGGTCTAAAAGTGTTTTATTTTTTTTTTTACTTCCATTGTAATACATTCAAGTTTTTCTTCAGGGTGCCATTATTGCAATCAAGCCAATACCTCGTTCAAATATCACAATCAACAAACCAATGTTACTTGAAATAAAAAGAGTAAGTAGTTTTTAGATTTTTTAAAAATATAAATATTACTCACTGACTAATGTATGTCTTTCAAAAACGTATTTTTGTGTTAAATAAACTCTTAAACAGTAATCAGCCAAAGTCTTAATATCGTGGAACCGATGTTCCTAGCTGAAATGTTCTATTTATCGGCAATTACATCTACTCAGATAATATAAAGTCTTTGGAAATATGCAAAACTAAAGCAAATACATTTCAACGCCTAATGACGAAGTCTTCGTAACCAACTCCTGGCTACATCTTGTAATGTTTATATACTTTTATGAAATTTTAAAACAATATTATCTAAATTTTAGGGTAAAAATGAAGAGAAATAAAACAGTAAAATGATTATAAGAAACAATTGTACTGTGATGACATAGATGCTAGTGATTGGACGATCCGACTTCCGGCTCTTGTCTAAACTTTCGAGTTCGCTCTATGACGTCATAAATCATTTATAATGTCAATAGCTTATTAAAGTATAAATGCAAGTGACATAAACACTCAACAAACATGATATTTTTTTTCATTACCACAGCTGAGTAACACTGCTCGGTTTCAGTGCTCTGTTACAGTGCTCTGCACCGCTGTTCTGTAGCACTGTGTTTTGTTTTAATATACTATCTACCAATCTAAGATCTACACTCAGCTAATAGAGCACTAATCAGCGACTCGCTATATAACAATTGCGGCCAATTGCGAGTTCAGTGCAGTTAAATTTATTTATTTCTATTATTTCATAACTTGATTTAATCAAACAACAGTGATGCACCTCATTTTATTTTATTGTTTGCGATGTATGAAAGTACAATGCGGCTCTCATAGATCATAGTCACATTATAGTCTGAAGTGAAATTAACTGGTGCTGCCTCCCATAAAACCTCTATCTTAATTATTTTATTCCTGCCATCTCAAATTATTTATCGACGTTAAGTACTAAATGCAATAGGTAGGTCCTTTATAAAAAACACCAGAGTATGACTTGCATGATTGGCCATCCCTGTTATATGTTATTTATTTTGCTTCACTGTAAATATCTAACATGTACACCCAACCGGCTAGTCTTAGACATGAACGAACATACGATACGACGTTGTACATACAACTCACCAAGTACGTGCAGAAACATTCAAATATGGCGAACAAATGTTTCTTATAGAAACTTTTTGTTACCAGGATAAAAATAAAGTTATTCCAGCCTCAGGCCCAGCAAATGACACTTAATATTTGGCCATGAAATGACACTTAATATTTGGCCACCAAATGACACTTAATATTTGGCCACCAAATGATACTTATATATTTGGCCACCAAATGACACTTAATATTTGGCCACCAAATGACACTTAATATTAGGCCACCTATTATGGCGATTTTTTAGTCAAATTCCTGTGAATCTTCCCATTAAGACATAAAGTAAGTAACAGATGCAGAATTTTCTAATTAAGTAGAAAACTACGGAGATATGCTATAACAATATAATCAACTCTTCTGTCGCATTATTTTAATGTTAAATTGTCTCACTTTAAAACAAAAATTATTTCTTTTAATAGATGAAAGATCTTCAGAATGACCACATAGTAAGGTTCATCGGAGCCTGCATTGATTTTCCTAATTCATGTATTCTTACTGAATATTGTCCCAAGGGAAGTCTACAGGTAATCATTCTAGGCTTTATTTATTTCAATTGGTTATCTATTCAAATAAAATGTAACTAAAATAGCTTCTATAAAGTAAAAATTTAAATTCCAAAATAAATAGCTAAAGCTCAGAGAAAAAGATATATTCAACAGCAATCATATGATTAAGCGAAAATGATTACATTACGTTTTTTGATGGCTACTCTATATAGTTTTGGTGACAATTGTATATCATTTATAGATGCTAGCTAGGGGATTCCTGAAGAAAATTTTGGAAATTTTCAACACGATAATCTCTGATTGAATTATTTTGTCTTTTTAGGACGTGCTTGAGAATGAGCAAATAAAGTTGGATTGGATGTTCAGATACTCTATAATGCAGGACATTGTCAGGGTAAATTATTTAATACTTTTTAATGCAGGATAATCTCCGTGCACATTATTTGATACTGTATAATGCAGAACATTTTTAGGTTTAATTATTTGTTATTCTATAGTTTAGAAATACGCTAGGGTAAATTACTAACATTCAATAATGCAGTACACCAATTAGGGTAAATAATTGTATGTTTGTCAAAACACACAGTATTATACTTGTAAACGAATATTATATCGTAAATACAGTTTTGAACAATGTTGTGTTTACAATTGTGCACAGGGCATGGCCTATCTTCAAGGTACAGAGATCAAAAGCCATGGTTACTTAAAAAGCACCAACTGTGTTGTAGACAGTCGATTTGTAGTAAAAATAACAGACTTTGGACTCCACCATCTGAGAGGAGCGATAAGGAGCAGTGATGAAGATGAACACAGCTATAGTTACTTTCAAAGTACGTGTGTCTCGAAAACTATTTTATAGGCCATTTATTGTATCACCTTCTGTGTGTGAGGGGTTTTACTCAAATATTGTAACCCATTTTTAGACCTCCAATGTTTAGATAGTTTATATCAAAATACGTTGGTAATAATTTAAGTCCATGAATTTAAATGTTGTAAAATTACGGGACTAATTATGTACTTTTTAATAATGTTTATAATGGGAATAAAATCGCTTTGAGATCATCATATACAAAAAAATACGCTGCATAGTATTGGTATCTAAAATAAGTTGTTTTTTTTAATACATTTCTTAAAAAAAATAAAACTTTTCTAAAAACAGTAACAATTTTAAAAGATATCTTTGTACTTCTTAAAGCAAACAGATGGCTTTTTTTTAATTAGTATTATGTGACTAAATACTTAATATTTTAATATTTTAAAAAAGGGAAATATAACTGCATAAAGAAGACACTATGCCTTAATTAACATCTGCGATTTACAAAAATATATTGAGTCTATTATAAGCATTGGCCGAGTATTTAACAAAATAAAGAGATGAGCTATTTTTGAGCTACTCCAATTTTATTTAACTTTTCAATTCAATAAAAGTGTAATTAAACAATTGTCTTGCTTTGGTAATTGTTTTAAATTACTTTTTATCACACAAACTTATTGTAACGTTATTCCATTACTACCAATACAAGAAAAGATTATTTTCTACATAGATACTCTTGCGTATTTGGGAAACCATTATGTAAAACTTAATTTGTTGGACCTATGTAACACTAAATGTGTTGGTCCAATGTCAAACTAAATATGTTGGCCTTATGTAAAACTAAATTTATTGGCTCTATGTAAAACTAAATTTGTTGCTCTATGTAGAAATAAATTTGTTGGCCCTATTTAAAACTAAAATTGTTGGCTCTATGTAAAACTAAATTTGAGGGCCCTATTTAAAACTAAATTTGTTGGCTCTATGTAAAACTTAATTTGTTGGCTCTATGTAAAACTAAATTTGTTGGCCCTATGTAAAACTAAATTTGTTGGCCCTATTTAAAACTAAATTTGTTAATCCAATGTAAAACTTAATTTGTTGGCTCTATGTAAAACTTAATTTGTTTGCTCTATGTAAAACTTAATTTGTTGGACCTATTTAAAACTAAATTTGTTGGCTCTATGTAAAACTAAATTTGTTGGCTCTATGTAAAACTAAATTTGTTGGCTCTATGTAAAACTAAATTTGTTGGCTCTATGTAAAACTTAATTTGTTGGCCCTATTTAAAACTAAATTTGTTGGCCCAATGTAAAACTTAATTTGTTGGCCCTATGTAAAACTAAATTTGTTGGCTCTATGTAAAACTTAATTTCTTGGCCCTATTTAAAACTAAATTTGTTAGCCCTGTGTGAAACTAAATTTGTCGGTCCTATGAATATTTACATATAGTGCTTTAGACATAGATTTATTTTGAAGCCACTTCTGAATCTAGAGGACCTATCATCTCTGGCTACAGAGACCCATTTGACTCCATCAAACTGTGTCTATGAAGTACCTGTAAGGATGAGGAGAAATCTCTTAGATCCTATAAACGGGGACAGGTTTTATTTTGGCCTTTTATCCCCACCTTAACCGATAATCCAATAGCCACGGAAGCACGACGGGAGATATACCTGGAACTTTAAGCATGACCCGAAATTTCCATTGGTCCTCACTGTAGATCGAACCAGGGACCTTCAATAGTGTTAGTCAATTTTAAGCTGCTGCAAAATAAAAGTTCCATTAGAGGGTCCCCTAAGAATTGGGGTCCAAATCCGTCTGTCTTGTTTGTCTTTCCATAAGAACGGCTCTGATGTTCTCTGATTCATTGTAGATGACGGTTCAAGGAACTAATTATATCATCAAATACATAAACAGATTTAATTTCTTTAATATAGAACTACAATAATATTTGAAAAACACTTTTAAACATCGACAGATATATTCATTTTTATCTGGTACTAAGAGTTTAACAAAGGTCGTTTGTACTATACATTTATTACATTATTTAATCTGGTACTTATAGTGTACCCGGTAATGATAGCTTAACTTAGTTGTTTTTACTAAACATGTATTACATTTTTCAAATCATATTTAGACAAATTATGGACAGCTCCAGAACTTTTGCGAATGGCGTACCGTCCCCCTGAAGGTACCATCAAGGGTGATGTGTACAGTTTTGCTATAATATGTCAAGAGATTGTGTATAGAAATGGTGTATTTTACATGCAAAATCTGGACCTATCTCCTCAAGGTTTGCATTACTTTAATGAATTTAATATGAGTAGATAACTTTATACAAACACTTAACTTTTATCAGATATTTTTTGACTTTACTAAAATTCTTCAAAGAAGTAGTAATGCATTGCGCTACTTACAATGGGAAAAAAAAATCGAACCACGTTACATTTCTAAATGGATTAAAACTGAGACAATATTTTATTAGAAAAGCAAAACAACTTGCATTCATTAATTGTCACTACGTACTTTAATTGTATTTACTTCCTGGAGCAACAAAGAAATAACTCTCACATATAAAAGAATGCTTCCCTCGGAAAATAATTGATAACGATTTTTGTTGAGATAACTTAGGTCTAGCTATTTTAGTCACATCCATAACTAAAAAGCAGACTAAACTTAGGTCTAGCTATTTTAGTCACATCCATAACTAAAAAGCAGACTAAACTTAGGTCTAGCTATTTTAGTCACATCCATAACTAAAAAGCAGACTAAACTTAGGTCTAGCTATTTTAGTCACATCCATAACTAAAAAGCAAACTAAACTTAGGTCTAGCTATTTTAGTCACATCCATAACTAAAAAGCAGACTAAACTTAGGTCTAGCTATTTTAGTCTCATCCATAACTAAAAAGTAGACTAAACTTAGGTCTAGCTATTTTAGTCACATCAATAACTAAAAAGCGGACTAAACTTAGGTCTAGCAATTTTAGTCACATCCATAACTAAAAAGCGGACTAAACTTAGGTCGAGCTATTTTAGTCACATCCAAAACTAAAAAGCGGACTAAACTTAGGTCTAGCTATTTTAGTCATATGCACAACTAAAAAGCGGACTCGTTGCAATGTTGTCACAACTGTCATGTTCAAACATTGTTGCATACACAGAGATGCATGGATGTTAAAATCCATACTGGTACTTTGAAAAATATGAAACACCATTTAGAGAATTTACAAATATTTGTTGAAAGCAAATTCTGAATGTACGCTGCGAGGGTAGTCAACCTTGCCTTTTTTCAAAGGGCACTCGTCCTAAGCTTTCTCTTGACCACTAATTTGTATGCCATATTCACCAAACTTTCAAACAAACGGAAGCCCGGACTTCGTTCAGAAAAAAATATTAGCTTTTCTAGCACGATAGTCCTAAGGCATAAACTCAGCATTTTTCTTCCCCGTAGTCTTGTTTAACACGACATCTGTAGCCTTTGAAAAAAAAAATAATTCTTAATACAGGAGATGGGAGAAGAGAAGTACAATGATTTATCTGTATTTACCTTTTTTTTTGTAGTTCAGTTATTTCTTTATCGAAACATCATAATTTGGCCTCAGAACTACATTAAATTTGTTGAATGCTAAGAAACTTCATTGGGGTTTATTAACTTTGATAAAAAACTTTTGTATTTAAATAAAAATCTTCACATTGTGTATTATTTTACCTGTTTTAATATATATTTAAAAAATGCACCATAATTATGTTACTTTATGTTATGTTCCTTTTTGTAATAGAGATTTACCAAAAGGTTAAAATGGGAGCAAAACCATATTTCCGACCAACATTAGAAGAGTACGACTGTCCATGTGATGAGTTGGCTGGAGTTATAAGGTGAGTTGATATCAACATATATGTACATTCATCTTGTACATTTTGTCTTCAAATATCGCCTACCAGTATGTCTATCAGTCTGTCTACCAGTCTGTCTATCAGTCTGTAAACCAGTCAGTCCAGCAGTTTTTTCTGTTAAACCTGACAAAAGTGATATCGATAAAGACTAAAAGTATTGAAGATAGTGTAAATCCATCGATGTCTATTTCGATGTACCCAACATTTATGCGAAAGAGACGGAGCTGTTTTCTTAGATTAAATACATTTGATAATTTGCGATATATATATATATATATATATATATATATATTATTACAGTTGGACTTTGTCACATAAACACTTAATTGTAAAACAGTAAATAGGAGACAAGTTGACTCCCTTCATTTAAAAAAAAGGTTCCCTTAACCATTAAGGGCCCTAGGAACAGCCTGTTTATACTTTCCCAACTTAAATGATGTAACCAATTAAAGCTGGGTTGACTTGTGGGATGTTAACCAGCTTTCGCCAGGACATGGAGAAATTATCCACGAGTATCAAACCCAGAACTCTTAGGTCGACAGTTGAGCCTCTTAACCACTCAGCCGTTTGACCCACGTCTGTTTACATTTTTGTCATGTCCGGAGGTAGAGACTATTAAAATAAATGCTCTAATAGATGTATATATCAAACCTCAAAGACGAATAAACAGATCATTTTGTTTTCATGTGCAATTTTTAGTTATTTTTAATCAGGGTCTGAATTGGTTAAACTGCAAATAGACAATGCGTTGGTTTCAAGTTTTGCATTTGCTATGTATGAAATCTTTGTTGTTTAGTCTTGGTAGCTTCATAATGATTGGGGCGTTTACTGTACCTATATTTTAAAACGAAATAGATATTAATCTACATCCGAAAACATTGCCCAAAATGGAAGTTGAATTAGGTGTTATATTTATGAAAGATAAAAAATAGAAGATGGTACAAGAATATTTGATTATTTTTGAAGTTCACGGTTATTCTATTTTTTAGTATTTTGAATCATTCAAATGTTAAAAATAATGTTTTATAGACGTAAAAATACAGAGTGAAATGCATGCATACATTCATATGTTCACATTTGTTGTAGAATTATAAATACATTTTAGACAGAACAAAGATAACAATCAGCAGTGTGTAAATAATGATATACAGTAGATGCATATGTTTCTAAGATAGGCCTACATAATTAATTATATGCAGTATATAAATAATTATATACAATACGTAAATGTATATAAATAGACTACATAATTATTTATATGCAGTACATACACATTTATATTCAGTGATAAAAGCCAAAAAAACAAAAATCAACAGGCAACCGTGATTGTTCTAAGTCAAAACATAAAAAAAATAAAAGTGCAAGTCTTATTTATTTTTTATAATTTTATCATTTTATAATTTTATAATGTTTTTCAGTTAAACCTAATAACAACGTTTTTTTTTGTCATATTTTAAAAGCACTCTAATAGAATGGTGTTTATATGTTATAATTTTAAAAAAGTTGTATATATATATATATATATATATATATATATATATACATATATAACAACATTTATAATTGTATTTCTTCTAAAACTTAAAATATTTATTCTATATGTACTCTTATGTTCTAGGCGGTGCTGGGCAGAAGATCCAGCAGACAGACCCGATTTCCAAGCTTTAAAATCCATCATAAGAAAATTAAACAGGTAATGTCCATAAAAGAGTGTGTAATCGGTATCGGCCATACAGGGTGAAGCTATGATATAGCCAATCTATGCACTGCGACTAGGGGATTGGGGGGTGGTGCTACATATGATTGATGTGAAAGGTTTACATTAAAGATCTAATTGAAATGAATTTTGTTCTCTACGTGGCAGTAAATTATCTTTTTATAAGACTATTTTTATACGACTATTTTCTGGTCTTCCAAGTCTGGTACGAGTGCAGAGTAATGGCCACCTCTGGTTTGTTTTCTATGTCTCTGGCATTTGTCCAGCCTACTACACTGCTTAGAACTTCATATGTGTAATTTAATATACAGTAATAACAATACAGAGTCACTCATCATAAACATCCCTAGTTACTACTCTGTGGACTGTTTTGTCTCTGGTGGTAATGGTTTCGCTCCATGCCATTCTACCAATTTAAAACTCCCCTCAAAATTCAACCAACGACCATTGAAAACAAAATTACAATGACCACTTTGGCCTTAGAAAATGTACATGGAAAGCATTTTGTATATAGCGATAAAATATTTTAAGATTAACAGCTTGAATAAATTCATGTTTAAGATTCTAAGTTTAATGGCTTTATGCAAAACAAATACTGACATGTAGATTTTAAAAACAATGAAAATATTCATTTTTTGTTCCTAAATTTGTGTAGAAGACAGTCTGCCAACCTGATCTGAAGTGAAATCAGACTAATTCGACTTTTAGTCGCAACCTGTAAAGAAATAGACTTATCCCAGTTTTAATGAATTATAAAATATTGTTTAATTTTGAGATGTAAAGTATTGATGTCTGATAGTTATATTATTTCCTATTTTATATTTAGCTATCTGATTCTATATTTAGTTTACTGATTCTATATTTACTTAACTGATTCTATATTTCGCTAACTGATTCTATATATAGTGTAATGATTCTATATTTAGTGTACTGATTCTATATTTACTTTACTGATTCTATATTTAGCTAACTGATTCTATATATAGTGTAATGTTTCTATATTTAGTGTACTGATTCTATATTTAGTGTACTGATTCTGTACTTATTGTATTCATAGGGATGGAGATAAAGGCAACATCTTAGACAATCTCCTATCAAGAATGGAGCAATATGCAAATAATTTGGAGGCGCTGGTAGAAGAACGAACTGCTGATTACCTTCAACAAAAGAAAAAGGCTGAAGATCTTCTCTATAATATGTTACCAAAGTTTGTAAACATTTTAAGAATCACTTCACCTTTTAACTTTAAGTTGTCATCTATGTGCTACATAAGATAATTTTTTTACAGATTCACCAAGCAAATTATGTCAGCTCCACTAACAATATATTTTATATATTGAGGAAAATAATAATAAAATGTTTGACACATGATACATGGATTTATTACAGTTAATTAAATGCCGATAAGTGGTACATTTATCTTATTATGTTGAATTACAAACAGGCTCACATATATGGATTTAGAAGTCATTAACAAAGTTTTCTTTGGAATAACCAAAAATTTCAATACTTATCTCCATCGAAAAATTCTTGAATATTTATAATTAATTTGAAACATAAAAACTGTTCTTGAAACATTTTTTTTTTTATTTCAATGTTAAAATATTGTTACAAAATAATTGTTAATTCATATCAGTTTATTATAACCAAAATATGGAATTAATTGAATGTATAATAGATACTCATAAATTGTTACTATACATTTACTAGAGTAATTTATTTCCATTTCAGTGTAATGCTCACTAAATTTTACAACTTTTACATCGTTCTTTGTATTTAGTATTTACAATATTTACATTGACTTTTCGTTTCTTATACTTTTAACATTAACTAGAAAAGTGGCATCCCAACTAATACGAGGTGAATCAGTGACAGCAGAATGGTATGATAGTGTCTCCATTTACTTCAGTGACATATGTGGCTTCACTGCAATGTCAGCTGAGAGTACACCAATGGAGGTAGGCCCAAATTTCCCTAATAGATTTCGTAAGAATAATTCTATAAACATGAACTGTTAGAGTCCAATATTATTCCATTCATTATTTTAAGATTTTTAACAAACGACAATTTCTGTTATTTCCTAAAGATTTATTTTCAAAACTGTCTAAATCAGTGTTTCTCACCGTAAGGTCTGCGACCTGCAAATAGGCCATTTGATTGTTATGTGGGTAGTAACTAATTGAACTTGTTTAAAGCTTATAGATAATCTTGTCTACTTCAAGTTTTAGAAGGACGGATGGTCATGCAGCAAAGCACTCGACTGTGGACCTGAGGTTCAATGACTCTATGTCCGATTAGGACCAGTATACATAACAGGTCATGGTGAAAGTTCCCCGTTAAGTCTTCAGTAGTGCCCCCATGGTCATTGTACTATTGGCTATAGCACCAGATAACCGTTCCATTATTGGTTTATGGAATCTATGTGACTTCATCTCCTCCATACAGTGACTTCACACCCAAAAACCCTACATGTGTTATTATCCAACATGTGATGTGGCCATATCACGTGCGAGAGTGTGATTTTAATTGTAAAGGGAGGCAATGGCCTCAAAGACTGAAAAACATTGGACTAAATTAGTTTTATCGTAAATACCTATAATTAAAGCTTTTAGGTGTTTAACTAAAAGCCAAAAAAAAAAATTTAACGTTCTCCATTTTTCCTTATAGGTTGTTGATTTATTGAATGATTTGTACACAACTTTTGATTCCATTATTGAAAACTTTGATGTTTATAAGGTAAGTCTAACTAAATAAACAAATAGTTTAACGAAATGTGTATGTTTATATGCTTTTTAAATATTCCCTACTTCGACAAGAAGTTTAGGAAATGTGTTTCGCGACAATGTCAAAAGTAAAACACAAGAATTTTGTTTTTCTGTACGTTTGGTATACTTTTGTCAACAATGTTTTTTTTCTGTACAAATTAGCATCTATTTGTAATGATATATGTATAACGACAATACTACTTTCAGGTGGAGACTATTGGTGATGCCTACATGGTTGTGTCAGGTCTTCCTGATAGAAATGGTATACTACATGCTCGGGAGATTGCCAGAATGAGTTTATCTTTGCTCAAAGCCACATTAACATTCCGTATCCGTCACAGGCCTAAAGACAGACTTAAAATAAGAATAGGAATACATACAGGTGAAATACCTATATGTTAACTATATTTTACAACTCTTTAATATTTACAGTATATATATATATATATATATATATATATATATATATATATATAAGTATCAGACTTACCAGTTTACCTGGGACTAGTCCCAATTGTTTGTTGTTCTGTTGTTCTGTTGTTGATTATTTTGTGGGAAGGGGGTGTATATTCCCTGTAAGTGATCCTACAGACTTCAAGTGGGGCGGTTGTATAGTAGTACCCTTCTTTCATTACTATTATTCTCGATAGTACGATGGCCTAGGATGCGCCCTGTGAGACTTAAGTTGGTGACAGGACACGCCGTTAGTTAAACCCCAACCCACAGAAAATAGATTTGGGATACATAGAGCTAACTTTCAACATACCTGAAAAATCCTTTGGTTTCAGCCGAACACTTAGGTTAAATAAATATTAAATCACTTACCGGTAGTTTTGAGTAGTGTATACATATCAATATTTAATGAGTTTCTTTTTTTTGGTGCAGTATGTTCATACAAAAATCTTGCAGTGTTATTTTTGCTTTTTTTTCGAAACATTGTACTGCTGTATGCTTTCAATTCATTACACCAGAAACACTATTGTCAAAAAATTATTTGATAACATGACGTCATTTTATTGTTTACTTCAGGCTCTGTGTGTGCTGGTGTTGTGGGTCTAAAGATGCCGAGATATTGTCTGTTTGGGGATACTGTCAACACCGCTTCAAGAATGGAGTCTAATGGATTACGTAAGATATTTTCCATTGTATCTATTCTTCTAAAGAACATTTTGGAAAATACGTTTAACTAAGCTCAGTTTTTTGACAAATAGTTCAGTTAATGTTAATTTATTCTCTTCATCCAATAGCGTTGAAAATCCACGTGAGTCCTCAGTGTAAAGAAGTTTTGGATACATTTGGAACTTTTGAACTTGAACTCAGGGGCAATGTAGAAATGAAGGTAAGCTAAGGAACAAAAAATAAATGATTGTTTCAATATTATCAATAGAGGCGGATTATAGTTCGTCATGGCCGCCAGAACACAAGTAGATATTGGCCACCATAAAAGAAAAGGGGTAATATATAAATATAATTACGGTATTTAGATATAGTATCAAAGCTCTCAAATATATCTGCTTAGAACCACCAATTACCTAAGAATGACACTGCTAGCCTAAAGTTATTTAGGATAAGAAGTCATTTATGAGATTTAGAGCTGTTAGTATAGGCAATATAAGTACCAAAACTGTAAATATAAGCAATATAAAGTGCCACAACTGTAAATACAGGCGATATTATGTACCACAACTGTAAATACAGGCAATATTATGTACACAACTGTAAATACAGGCAATATTATGTACCACAACTATAAATTTATGCAATATAATGTACCACAATGCTGACGGGCTTGTCAGTACCTATCTTGTTTTCCCTCTAATTAATTTATACAACTGTCAATCATTTTCGTTTTACAATAAAACGTAATAACACAATAGAACTTGAACAGTTTAACAATCGATATTTCTAATAAACTGCTAAAATCAAATTGAATAAACTTTGGGCGGTTGACAACCACTAAACAAAACTCTGGATGAACTACGGATTAAAACAAGAAAATAGAAAGTTGGTAGTGTAACACTCAGTATAAATATTTTATACAGGACAAATTACGTGTAGTGCAGAAATTCCTTGAAGTTAATTAAAATTACGCCTAATTTGGAATATGTATACATAAATCAGCATTTTAATAAAATCTATGTAATGCACCACGATTATATCCACTCCTTTCCTACTCCCCAGTTATCCACCCCTGTCCAATCAATCTAAAGTCCTTTTTTTCCAGTTTTCATAAATTCCAACCTCTTTGCATACCATCCCTGTCAAATGTTCAACGTTATAATATATTCATTTTATTATCTATAAAACATGACATACGGTGTTAAACAGAGCTGGTGCTATTCATAGACCATCTAAACAGCTTTCGACGGCCCCCCACTTTAAGCTAGGTAGATGTCTAGGCCCCCACTACAAACTAGGTAGATGTCTAGGCCCTTACTACAAACTAGTCGGACGTCTAGGCATCCACTACAAACTAGGTGGATGTCTAGGGCCCCACTACAAACTAGGTGGATGTTTAGGGCCCCACTACAAACTAGGTGGATGTCTAGGCCCCTACTAAAAACTAGTCGGATGTCTAGGCCCCCACTTCAAACTAGGTGGATGTCTAGGGCCCCACTACAAACTAGGTGGATGTCTAGGGCCCCACTACAAATTAGGTGGGTGTCTAGGCCTCCACTACATTCTAGGTTGATGTCTAGGGCCCCTCTGCAAATTAGGTGGATGTCTAGGCCCCCACTGCAGACTAGGTGGATGTCTAGGCCCCCACTACTAACTAGGTGGATGTCTAGGCCCCCACTACCAGCTAGGTGGATGTCTAGGCCCCCAATACAAACTAGGTGGATGTCTAGGGCCAATACAAACTAGGTGGATGTCTAGTGCCAATACAAACTAGGTGGATGTCTAGGCCCCCAATACAAACTAGGTGGATGTCTAGGGCCCCACTACCAACTAGGTGGATGTCTAGGCCCCCAATACAAAGTAGGTGGATGTCTAGGCCTCCAATACAAACTAGGTGGATGTCTAGGCCCCCAATACAAACTAGGTGGATGTCTAGGCCCCCACTACAAACTAGGTGGATGTCTAGGCCCCCAATACAAAGTAGGTGGATGTCTAGGCCTCCAATACAAACTAGGTGGATGTCTAGGGCCAATAAAAACTAGGTGGATGTCTAGGCCCCCAATACAAACTAGGTGGATGTCTAGGCCCCCAATAAAAAACTAGGTGGATGTCTAGGGCCAATACAAACTAGGTGGATGTCTAGGGCCCCACTACCAACTAGGTGGATGTCTAGGCCCCCACTACAAATTAGGTGGATGTCTAGGCCCCCAATACAAACTAGGTGGATGTCTAGGCCCCCAATACAAACTAGGTGGATGTCTAGGCCTCCACTACAAACTAGGTGGATGTCTAGGCCCCCAATACAAACTAGGTGGATGTCTAGGCCCCCAATACAAACTAGGTGGATGTCTAGGCCCCCAATACAAACTAGGTGGATGTCTAGGGCCTATACAAACTAGGTAGATGTCTAGGCCTCCACTACAAACTAGGTGGATGTCTAGGCCCCCAATACAAACTAGGTGGATGTCTAGGCCCCCAATACAAACTAGGTGGATGTCTAGGCCCCCAATACAAACTAGGTGGATGTCTAGGGCCTATACAAACTAGGTAGATGTCTAGGCTCCAATACAAACTAGGTGGATGTCTAGTGCCAATACAAACTAGGTGGATGTCTAGGCCCCCAATACAAACTAGGTGGATGTCTAGGCCCCCAATACAAACTAGGTGGATGTCTAGGCCCCCAATACAAACTAGGTGGATGTCTAGGCCCCCAATACAAACTAGGTGGATGTCTAGGCCCCTAATAAAAACTAGTTGGATGTCTAGAGCCCCACTAAAATCTAGGTGGTTGTCTAGGTCACCTTCTGCAAATTAGTGCATAGCCTGAGCGGTCGCCCCAATTGCTACCCTATAAAGCAAACTGTCCAGTTCATGTAGCAATAACAATATTTGTTGTCGGTCGGGACTTTCTTTATTTGAAATAATATGAAACAATTACTACAGGATCAAAGAGTGATGTATAATATAATTGTTATAACTATTTAACAGTTCATAATTTAATACTAGAACTATTAAACAGTTCATAATGTAATTGTTATAACTATTGAACAGGTCATGATGTGATTGGTATAAATATTGAACAGGTCATAATATAATGGTTAAAACTATTAAAAAGGTCATAATGTAATGGTTATAACTATTTAACAGTTTATAAAGATACACATGTTGTTCCTTACGTATTAAAGGATTACAAGACGGACTTGGTCTCTTATAACAACCTCAGACTGGGTTGAACAAAAAGTTTTATGATTAGAAATGTCCATCTCCTCCTCTCTAAAACTGACACTGACAACCTACCATGATAAAACAAGCAATTAAGCCTGTTCCATTCTGGACACAGGACGTGTTAGCGCATTTTCGTGTTATGTATCAGTACTTTTGTTAGCTTTCAGTAAATATTTGTAAATTTTGGAAATGTTTATAAATTCAATTGTGTAATGCATATATCTGTAAAAAATATTATAAAGACGTTTCTTTATATTTGAAAAAAAAATATTTTCTCTTAAATCTAACTACAAGCGGCTTGTGGTTACTGAAATAGGACTCATAATTGAAAACATTCGAAATTGTAGTCATTTAATCGTCCGAAAACTCCGTCTATTGTTGCATAGCTCTGATACTTTCAATTAAACTCAGAGCACAAGCTTACTATTTCATTTGATGAGTTTCTTAACTAATCTTGATGAAACTACGTGCTGCAGTATTTCGCACCAAATGAATGGGTTATTGAACATACAAGGTGTAGAATGGGGCCATATATATAATATATAAGCCCCTTAGGAGCCCTGAAGCCCGGCCCTCAGAGGTACTATCGCGAAATGAACTTTTGATGTACACATGACAGGCCAAGACCTACAAAATGATATATACATCATGGGTCTAGGACTTATGGTTGCTGAGATATAAGGCGCTCCTTTATTAATATAGCTGATATAGTAAAAAACGGTACTTTATAAGCCCCCTTTGACGGCCCTCAGAGGTCAGATCGCGAAATGAACTTTTGCTGCACACATGGCAGGCCAAGACCTACAAAATGATATATACATCATGGGTCTAGGACTTATGGTTGTTGAGATCTAGGGTGATGACAGACAGACAGACAAAACGGGGACAATAGAGCATTTTTTTTCGAAAATGCTCTAAAAATACTAAATTTTCAGCCTTTTTATGAGCATGTTTTATTCTGAACATTTGAAAATCAGATAACAATGTTACATTTGTATTTATTTGCAGGGAAAAGGTTCTGTCAAAACTTACTGGCTGCAAGGTGAAAAGAACTCAAGTGATAGTCCTGGAGTCTCACTGAACATTTTATGACATTGAACATTTTATGACATTGAACATTTATGACATTGAACATTTTATGACATTGAACATTTTATGACATTGAAGAGAACAAAATGTAACAGTGTAAAAAATGACCATTCATGACATATTATTAAAGTACAATAACAAATTGTTTTATTGTGAAATTAAAATATAATTGATTAATTTTTGTATCATTTTCAATATATTTTTTATACTATTACCCATCAAAACATTTTCTAAATTATTTTGCATATTTTGTTCTTTCATTACAATAACATTTAGCGGCAGGTAAAAATATCATACACATTCTTTATTTAACCTGATAAGCTGATTCATCCGTTGTTTTGGACAATCCAACCACAATAGCACCAATAATCAAAGGTCTGCTAGAACAATATCGGCGATTTGGTGAAGCATTTTTTTTCTGAGACTGTATCGGCGATATGTGGAAATGATACAGATGTCATATGGTACAAACTCAGACAATGACAAATATAAGGTCAACTATTTCTGTTTTTAGATTACTTAACTTAAAAGAAGTTGGTCCACCGTAATATAAATCCCACCATAAACACAAATGACCTCACGGTGATGTTAGAATTTAATGTGGAGGGTACTCACGTTGCATATATACTTACAGCTCTGCTCTCATTAGATAAATAGGCTCCATGTTTTGGTCACACATTAACTTCATCACAGATCAGGGTGTTGGATATTATCTTACAGTTTGCACACTATCTATTTGATGGCAACCCCCCCCCCCTCATATTAGACCTGTATGGTTAAAAAACATTAGGCCATGTATGGAACGAATTACTGACATAATCGTATGACGCACCAAAGATATCGTGCATCCACACACAGTGTACCGTGTATCCATACCCATGATGCAATGTTTTAACACCCATGGTACAGTATATCCAATTCCATGGTACAATATATCCAATTCCATTGTACAATATATCCACCATCATGACTTTTAACGAAGGTGTAATTATAAAATATTGAGCGAAACTTTTTTGATATCAAATGTTTAAATAATGCATATTCAAAAAAAACTAACTTTTTACAAATTAGATGCTGGAAAAGTAAACTCGATCAAAGAATAAACCAATCTAGCCGGAACATTGTAGACTTTTTATGATCAATATCTTGACTCAGTTTATGTACTGGAGGGTGGTTTGAACAAAAATAACATGTTTTATCATTCACCGAAATGTTGGCGATTTAACCAAATACTTGTTGATATGCCTTTATAATGGAAAAAAAATTGATGTTTTTCGGCTTCATATATGTTAATTAAATGATTTTTCTGTAATAGAGAGGAAAATACGTGCTCAGAGGTTTAGTTATTGCTATAGTGTTAGGCAAAAAATTCGTAAAAGTAGGCCTAGATACCCAACGTGATATATAATAGTAACACAATAACATTTTAGAACTATCACCAAATGTTCATTTGAAAAAAACGTGAATGAGTTAACAAAAACCTAGGGAGAAGGAGATTATTAAGAATATTATTAATCAATTAAATTTAATATTCTTACACTGAACAAAATATTTTTTTTTATTTATCTGTAATTTTGATCTTTAAGTTTGTTTATTGTAGAATGTGTGCTTTCCACATTTAAGGATTTCAACAAAATTATTTTATACAAAATAGCTTCTAATTAAGAAAAAAGTTAAAAATACATTTAGATATGGCATGTTGTGAGCAAATCGTCAATACGGTTTAATTTTTTTAAAAAATGGCATTTTACAACACAGTATCGCTGATACGGTTTTAGAATTAACGATCGATGAATTATTTCAATGTTGAGGCTTTCTTTTGTTTCGGTTGTATTTCTGCATTGTCATCTACATTCATAACTGGAATCGTCTTGAAAATGTCTCCGTCGTACAGTTAAAATGGATTTTTTTTATTATTACAATGCATATGAATAGTTTATTATATTTTATATTACTAATTTGTTTCCTTATTTATTGATTAAGTTAAACTGTTGGGTATTGTGTATAAAAATATTTGAGGTCAAAACATCAAATGTATTTTGTGTAAAAATGTCACTCAGAAAATTCTTCAATTTATTGCACTGAACATGAAAATGATTTGATTATTTCCGTCACCAAGTTTCAGTAATTATATATTTATTTTTGTTTAACATTATTTTTGTCATTATTTTATGACTCAGAATTATTATTTTTTTAACTTATATCTGTTTATGTTTTTTTTTACCAGTAATTCATAAATTGATAAAAAAAAAATCTTCTTTGTCATACCTTGTCATAATTATATTATTGAGGATTGTAGTGTATAGATCTAATTTTTTTTTCCAAATATTAATATTTGTTTATTGTTAGTTTTTACTTTGATTACAACTGAAGATGATCATTTTGTCATTTTTACAGACGATTCTCAAGTATTACATGATGTCTAGCTACCCTAAATGAAATGTCTTTATTTTTATATTTATGTCAAACAGGACTAAACCCAGGTTATATGGTTTACAAAAAATGAATTTATAATAAATTATTATACTTTTGTCTGGCGGAACATATACTTCGTTTACTGCACTATTTTTAGTGTTATTTCTTTATGACACGACGGCGTTCCGGTACCTTTAAAAAAAAAAAAGAAAAATAGCACTGCATATAGCCAGTTATATAGTTTACAATAAACTTAATTTTGTAGTAAATTCTTGCAGCATAGCACTGTATATAGCCAGTTTTATAATTTACAATAAACTTAATTTTGTAGTAAATTCTTGCAGTTTAGCCAGTTCTTGTTTCAGATTTCTTCGTAAGTTTTATAACTGTAAATAAATTAACATAATTGTGTAATGTCTTTAGTTTATATTTAGAGGATTTACATAAGTTATTGTGTCAATACATTTTAAAAGAAATTGCTGCTGTTGTCTCTCTGATAAAATAAAATAAAAATAACTTTTGAAAAAATAAAGTGTTTATGTTTACGGTTTAACTTCTTTCACTCGATGCCACAGAAACAAATATTGTCAGAAAGAATCTTAGAGTCAGCGTAAGATTGGCAATGATTCAAAAAATTCCCACTTGATGATAAAACGTAGGAATTGCAGTACAATCCAGTGCTTGGCTTCCTCCAAGTTTATTTCGGCTGCTTGTACGTGTTGCCTTAAAAGTGGAATTTCTAGACAAAGGTCTTTTTCATCTCATCATACACGGTTGTGAGCTTGGTAACAGACAACTGCATTTCTTCATCGTTGGCACAGATAATATGGTCTGCCTTTCCTCTCGTATCTAATTCCATTTGAAAACGGTCCAGACAATCTAACATTGCTCTCTTGGTCTCTTGCTTCAATGACAATCCAGCATCTATTGAATACTCTCCTGGTAATCTTCTCTTTCTTATGATCCTCAACTCTGTATGGATATCAAGTTCTTCATATTTCGCAAGTTCCTATTGAACGGCATTGTCAAGAACCTTCGTACGAAGCTCTTCCAAAAAGACCTTGAGAGCCCTTAGTTTGGTTGCAACCATGTCCACAGTAATACCTGGTGTTTTCATGGACTTCTGTGCTAAGTCGACTTCTTGTAAAATATCACCTCAGAAAAACAAGAACGAAATGAAAGAAATGTCGCATATAAGCTGGCAACAGATTGTGCGCAGCGCCTCTTATCTCGACGCTTTCTTCGAAATCACACAGAGCTTCAATGGCTTCCATAAACTGGTTAAACTTCTCTATCACTTGTGTTACTGCATCAACATGAGCACTCCAGCAATTTGTGGAAAGTCTCTTCACAGTTATACCTGTTTATCCAGGCAGTTGTGGACAGTCACTTCACTGTTAGACCTGTGTATTTCTCTAGTACATCCCAACGATCGGTCGACAGAGCAAAAAATGTGTACAGCGCCTCAAGACTTCCAAAAAAAAAATAAAGTTACGCAAGACGGATTGCAATCAAACGAATGTTTGTCACAAAGAATGATTCGAACAAGGTAAAAAAATTGCCTTTGAATTAATGTCTTTGATCTTTTGTTGCACACCACCGTAAATTCCAGTCATGCTTGCTGCATTATCGTATCCTTGACCGCGACATAACTGAATATCCAGTCCTTTGTTTTCTAGTTTCTCGAGAATATCGCCAGTCAATGCAGTAGCTGTTTTACCTTTCAAATGAAAAAATCCAAGGAATGACTTCAAGTGTACCACCGCTAAATTACGGTTGACATGTGATCTGTCCGGAAACGTCTGGTCACATTTCCTGTGTTGGTTGGGTTTTTATAACAATTCTATTTTCAGACTTTTTTCGCACCTTAGCCTGGCTGAAAAAATTTGTTGGAGGTGACATGATGTCACCCTTTATATGCTGTCTCCCGGGGCGGTCCGCCCCCTTGCCCGTCCTTAGCTACGCCACTCCTCCTCTGTCTTATTGTAGTGTTGTAATAAGTATTTCTTTGATGCTGTTGAGGGCTGCTTGAGCTTCTTGTGTGACTGATTCATAGAGGTAAACAATCAATTCAGATCTATCCACGTTGCTTAATTCAAATTGAGTCTCCATAATAGCAAAAAAAAATTATCAATGTCTCCATGTTTCCTATCGAAAGGTTGTTACGTATTATATGTCTAGGGACATTTATTATTGGTGTTTTAATATCTGCCTTTTCTGTGTCTATTTTTATTCTATTTATGGCTTCAAATTCCACCATTTTTAATTTAAATTCGTGTTGTCTATCAAGTTCTTCTTTATCAGCCTTTCGTTTTCTGTCTTTGTCTTCTTTCTCAGTCTGCCATGCTCTGTCTTTTTCTTCTTTCTCAATCAATCTAAATCTATTCTTGTCATCATTTTGACAGTCCCGTACATATTTTGACAATTGAATTCCTTCCAAACCCATTGCTTTACCATCTCGAATATAATTGTTAGAGTCTTGATCCATTATGAAATAATGAAACACAAAATCAAAATGTCGTACTATATCGAATTAACCACCACCGCTGCCACCAAATAATGTCACAGCTTAGAATAGTTATGATCATTGGGTTCCACATTCACTCATAAATTGGACAACGAGTGATCCATTGGCAACATTTATTACACTGTTTTACAATACAAATAATAATGAAGAATAAAATGAAAAATGCATTAACACAGTACTATCTCCGTCGAGCAACTCCACGATCTAATCTAACACCAAGTACTATATCTCACCAACAACTCTAAGATCTAATCTAACACCAAGTACTATATCTCACCAACAACTATAAGATCTAATCTAACACCAAGTACTATATCTCACCAACAACTCTACGATCTAATCTAACACCAAGTACTATATCTCACCAACAACTCCACGATCTAATCTAACACCAAGTACTATATCTCATCAACAACTCCACGATCTAATCTAACACCAAGTACTATATCTCATCAACAACTCCACGATCTAATCTAACACCAAGTACTATATCTCACCAACAACTCCACGATCTAATCTAACACCAAGTACTATATCTCACCAACAACTCCACGATCTAATCTAACACCAAGTACTATATCTCATCAACAACTCCACGATCTAATCTAACACCAAGTACTAGATCTCATAAAAAAAAACGAACATCCACATTTCACGTTAGCCATTATTGTTTACTCTCTCTTTCGCCATCTTAGTTCATCCTCCCTTAAAACCACAACAACCAATCACTTTTCATTCTAACTTTGACCTTTCACCCATACGTTCTCCACGATCACACTCACCAGGTGACATGTCAAACAAGCACAAAACATATCTACGACAGCGACCATAGCTAACAGCAGCTCTGTATGTAATGGATATTGCGGGGAACGGGGGACGGGGGGTGTAGGAAGGAAGGGGAGGGTGATACAGGAGTAGATTTCAAGGAAAACTGTAATCATCACGACCAGTGGCAGAGTTTGGAGGGACTATTAAATCATGTTTTTGTTGTCACAGCTAGCACCCGAAACGCCGTGACGTAAGTTTCACCAAAGAGCACACGTGATCTCGCGCCCTTCAAACTTACGTTGACGTTGAATCCAATGACCTGTCGAAGGTGAAGGTCACAGAGCTCCTGTTTCTCACATTTCTCCTCCACCGCGTTCGTCTGACCGTTCAAGTTCAGAAAAGGCTGCAGACACTGGGCAGCCATTTTTCTCTATCGTCTGCTAAAACAACAATAACAAAAAAAAGTCCTACAGTCATTTTTAACTTTCGAAGTGCTCAGTCTGGGGAAAAGTGTACTAATGTGAGAGGGGAGAGAAATACCGCTTTTAACAAGACTGTTTTGAGTTCTGGCCCTTCTTAACCAAATGACTTCTTTTTGTATTGCGCTTAGACTTAGGACATGCCCCAAGAGTAAACACAGCTGACGTTGGGTGGCATAAGAAGTGAAAATGTAAAGGCGCATTGTCTATTTGCTTGACTATTCAGCATTCACTAGAAACGGGTGAACCAGTGGCGGCATTGTTAACTATGAGGAAGGGTTGTAGGCTCCCGCCTTATGATTATGGACACAATGTATTTACCTAAATTATATTTAAAAAATGTGTGTGACATTTTTTTAAAGAAAAGGGGAAGGTGTCATAGTGTAGTTATGCACACAGGTGTGTGTGTGTATGTTTTAGAGCTTGGCCAGCCAGGTCAGCCTGAGGTCACGGGGTGAAGAATCTAGTTATTTCGAGAGTCCAGATATTATATTTGTAGAAAGTATAATCTTCTAGTAAGTGCGATAAAGAGGGATGTAGAATGTTCGAGTTATGAAGCAAACACATTATATAATAGGATGTTTGTGAGATACATCAGTCAGTCTGCGAATCAGTCAGAGAGTTCAGTTGAGTATCAAAGTCAATCAATTTCAGTTCAAGTGTGTTCCGTAGAGTATAGTGTTCAGTGATTCAGTATATAGTCAGTTAAGTTTATTGCATAAGTTTATTGATAAGTGTTTATTCGTTCACTTAAGGAGATTATTTGACATGGTGATAATTCAATTCACTTTGAATTTATTCTACTGTTTATTCTACCTTTATATTTTATTTTGATGTTAATAAATTATAATGAACCATGAATCGTTGATTGAGTTTCTTATTTTATGACGGATTGATGATGCAATGTAAGAGAAGTGAGTGTTCCATAAAGAGATCATAATAATAATTACAATCCGTTACAGGACACTGCTCTCAGGCCAAAACTCAGGTCTATTCTTACTGACCAAAGGAACGTCAATCCTCACAGTCATATAAGCCAAAGTTTTGGCCAGTTCATACAAATTGTTGCTCTGGCAGCCCTCAGGTAAATGTCTGACTGAGAACTCATCAACAGGTATGAAGTCTCTATGACCTGGGTTTTTAGTGCATGATGACATAAAATTTGTTAGGTCAGCTACACCTCATTCAGAGACTTGTGTTTCAAGACTTCCTAGAATAGAAAAAAATCAAATTTGTCATAAAAATATGTTTTTAATAATGCTTTTAAGTTATACAAATCATTCAAATTATAAATTATTGGCAGCAGACATTAATCAACAATAATAGAACAAATTCTTTTAAGTGCAATAAATATCAAAGAAAACTAATTCAACGTTTTAAAAAATGAATATCATGCAGCTGAACAAATATAAAAATAATTCATTCCATACATTTGTGAGATGAATAATAATATATCATAGAAGAACTAATGTATCATTGTTTATTCAACTAAAGAGTTTTTTTGTCCATAACTTATTTAGCGAATTTTGGGAAGTATATTAATACACTTTATCATTAAATATATTTATAATTCATGATAATCCATTTAATTTCTTTAATTAAAAATGTACAATGAAGTGATAAAATCAATTAAAGCAATTAACAAAATATTTAGGAATTGTCCGCCTAAACACAAGATTTGTTTCCGAAACATCAGTTAGTTTACTTCCTGGTTACTGAAAGAAAAATGAGGTCTGATAAAATATATATGCAGATTGATTATTTAATTTACATTTGTTACACATTTTGTATACTATAATAAGTATCATTAATTGTTAATATTTGTTCAATTCATAAATATTTTTTTCTGTACTCCATTGAAACATTGTTTAATCTAAGGAAAAAAAAAACTAAGATAAAACTCTAATACTAATAAATACATTGTAAACGAATCTGTTTAAAACTAACTTTAACAGAACATAAAAAACACCAGAATTGATTCTTTTGCACGAAGTGCCAAATCATGCAAGCCGCAAAAAAAAAAAAAGATTGTAGAAATGGAGAGACCCAGTTTGTTGCAATTTTCTTGATTTTGTCTTCTAAATGATGAGTTCAACTGCTCATCTATAGAAACTGCTTTGGCTACCAATAGTGCATCAAAATAGCTTGACACCTTAATAATAGTCTTTGTGCCATGTGGTTTGCATGTGGCTACATGCATCTTCGTTGAAATCTTTAAATTGTGTGCATGGTTTGATGACTAGTGACCCCTGAACTCCTCGATTTCTTTTTTTCGGAAACAACACGCGAAATTTGCAAAAGACACCTTTTAACATTTGCAAGTATACAACCCACGATGAATAGTTTGATAACTAAGCATATCTAAAGCCTCTGTTTCCACCACTGTCAGCTCTAAAAATCATATGTTTATCAGGGGTCGAACAATCAAGGATCATCAGCATTTTCAACTCTTTTGAAAGGTCGTATGCCAAGACATACCTTCCAATATCTAATTTAGAAAATGAAGAAGAGACAGCGACAATCAAATTAGAAATAATTTCTTCAGTTGCGTCTGGCTGCTGAACTTGTACTGTTGTCCCCAATGCATGTGATAATTCAGATGCTTCAGACGCCCTAAAATCTTCTAATAACGGCTTTTCGGAATCGTAAACTATTTTTGTGATATCCATTATTTCATATTAATTTTATTTTTGAATGTCTGAATCATTTTAGGATAAATTAAAAAAATTCACCCAGTGGCAGACGATCATAAACTAACATGAGTTGCTAGATTAAAAAAAAAAACCTGAATGCCAAAAAATTTTCTAAGGTCAAATCAAGCTACAGAAGGCCAAATTAAACAAAAAAAAAATAAAGTCGTTACAAGCTTGTGCTTGTAGTCAAAATGCTTGAATATTCAAACGCATTTATTTATGTCAATATAAATAATTAATGTTATATGGGTGGTCGTGCGGTGTAGAGCGCTCGACTGCCGACCGGAGGATCCCGGGTTCGAATCTAAGTAAGAACCTTGGGATTGTTTCAGGTCCTGGTGCTAGTCCCCAAGTTCACCCAGCTTTAAATGTGTACCTGACTTTATGTTGGGGAAGTAAATGCGGCTGGGCGTTGTGCTAACCACACAATCGCTTCATATGCCGAGGTTATAGAAACAGGTGAATTCTACACTTCATCTGCCCTGATGACCCGTTAGGGTTAAATGAACTTTTTTTTTTAACTTGAATTTAATTCAGAAACATTGTATGGCATTGTCAGTTAAAGAAAAAAAAAATGTGTTTTTTTACCCCCTCTGGAAAAATTCCTAGCCACGCCCATGTATATATTTAGCTTTTCTGTAACACTTACTTGGCATAATATATGTACTTGGTGTTGAAATAAATAGACATATTTTCCCAAGCGCCGATATAACATTTAAATGTCTGTCTATCTATCTATCTATCTATCTATCTATCTATCTATCTATCTATCTATCTATCTATATATATATATTTATCTATCTATATAATCAATCTGCCTGTCTGTCTTTCTGTCTATCTATCTATTATTATGTTTATTATTTTAGCTTATTGTTCTTATTAATAAAGTATATTTCTTATATTCCATTAGACACAAACATAACAGTTTTCCTCGTGCCTTTCTTTCATCCTCGCCATCGTTGAGAGTACAAATCCAGAGTCTGTCGTACGGTGTTGAAACCTTTACTTTCAGGTCAACCGACCATCCAACCTCTCCCATACCAAGCTAGAACTTCAGCTCCTATTCTAAAAGAAAAAAAAAACAACAGGTTTTTAATTACAGATTCTGTCTTGACATCAAATATGATTCCACTGGTAAGTGTAACGAATATAGGTCGTAGTCATAGTTATAATCACACATCCCATTGTCTTCTAGATGAGCAGTGTGTAAGACTGAGCCATTTTTTTTATAGATAGGTGAGTTAGACGGCAGCCTATGACGCTCCCCCCCCCCAACACCCTTACTTAAGAATATTTAAAATGTTGGTGGGAGGGTAAAGCGGTGTAATTTGCGCGCCCATGTAGATATATCAGGCGCTGCCATCATAACAGTTCTTTCGAAGGCAACGTACGAGGGCTCCGTGTTTCAATCTTCGGTGAAAGTTCAACTCCATGGGCCCCCCCCCCCCGGGATGCCTCCACTGTCATTTCATTATCATGGGGATGAAAGACAGGCACTACAAATCCGTCTCGGGTCGAGGTGTGGTGTAATAGCTCAACTTCTCATCCATTCATGGATTTATAAAAACAACAACAAAACACAACAACATAACAGTTGACCCAAAAGTTAATTTTGTACAAGTTCGCCACATTGTATCATTGCCTAGCAACCAAAACAATGCATAAAAACAAGCAAACCAAAAACAAAACAAAAACAACGTAAACTCGTCATATAGGCTGTCGGGTCTTGATTTAGGTTTAGATGGAGGAGAGATTGCCAGCAGTCTTTATAATAACATTAGTACAAGGTGTATATTTAACTATGGATGAGATTTATACAGTTTATGATTCAAGAAGTCTCACTTTTTTTTATTTTTACAACCTTTACAACACAATTATTTACACATTGCTTAGCCATTGATTACTTTAAACCTACATTTAAGAAGCCAAAAACAATTAGATAACTCCAATGACAGTCTGAAGCTGATTAGATTCACTGCTCTTGATTGAGCTCTGAAGGAATGCGAAGTACTCTTTATAAGTTACAACAATGCAATTTATATGTCTACCCTAGGGGCTATCTAAATTGGTTATTATTGGACCCCAAACCTGCCTTAGCAAGACAAGGTGCAATACAAAATATAAATTACTGCAGGGTATATTGTGTTTATAATCATTTTATTTTTTTTTAATAAATATATGACAAATGTGTCGATTCGTCTTTATTGATAGTGCGACACGTTTGTCTGTCTATATAAGACACGTGTGTCTTTGTGTAGCACATGTCTTTATAAAATGTAGCTATATGTTATTATTGCGTCTTGTTGCTTTTTTTCCTTCTGTATTATAAAATCTGAAGTAATATGAATAAAAGCAAAGCTGATGAATGCGGTGATTGGGCTTTTAAGGGCACCCATATTAGACAGTTTAGTAGGCGGCAAACACACGCCCCTGATCAGATCTGAAGCCTGATCACCAATCATGATAACAGCGGCGTTGATGTTGGCCGAAACAATGTAAGGCATGACGGAAGAGTCCACAACCCCGAGACCGGAAACTCCTTTTACCCTGAGCCGAGAATCCACCACCGCTGTGGCGTCGTCCGCAGATCCCATTTTACAAGTTCCGGACAAATGATGCAGAGTTCTCGGGCGGGCCCGCGATGCGCACGCCCAGCAATCGTCCCAGTCGAAAGGAAATCGCGAGCAGATGTTAAAATGGACGACGTCGATCAGCTGAGCATTGATGTTTACCATGGGCGCGGATGTCAGAAGTCTCTTGCAGATGTTGATGGCTCTTACCATTGCGTAGACGTCTGAACTTTTGCTGTAGTAGTTGGGAACGATTACTGGGTCGTCTGCAGGATTTGCGCTGCGTAATTTTAGAAACCCTGTGCTTTCAGGTCTCATCAGCATCGGCCAGAATGTGCGTCCGTTCATTGTGTGATCTGGTTGTGACAACTGCTCTAGAACTGATGGGCCGTAGTGAAACTAAAGATGTCAAAGATAATATATATATGATTATACGAAACTATACTTATACTCAAAATAACTTAAACGTACACAGATACAAACATAACATTTTATATTGGTATTGTGCATGCATACTTAAGAAGGTCTACATTCATAACAAATGACAGGATTTCGATCTATGGACAAAGAGTTGGAGGATTTATGGGGGCCCTGGGTAACGTGTTCAGAGATATATAGAGACCATAAACAGAGAGTAAACAGAGAGGGGGCCCAGGATTAGAGCTTTGAGATATGGTAAGGGGGTCCTAGGCAAAAAGTACCAGTCGTAGCCCATATAGCAGAGAGGCTCTGTATACACTTAGTATTTACTGTTGATTTTAGAGCAGGCGTTATATTTTTGGAAGCACTAGTCAAATATATCGTTATGGGTCCGGAAAACATGATGTAATATGATTTTTAAAGTTATAAAAAGCCTTTGGCAATGGAGGCCATAGACTATGTGACCAATAGGCATTAGTGACCTTTTGTCAATGCGGTGCATTGACACTTGGGGCCAATTATACATAAGGACCTTTTTGCAATTGGGGCTATCAGCAATGGGGGGTCATTGCCATTTGGGGCCACAATAGGCATTAGGAGACTTTTGTCAATTACGCAACATGGTAAAATGCGTACAGGTAGACACGGTAAACTCACTGTTCTCAACGTGGCTGTATTCACCTGGCTCAGAGAAAACTAAATTTTAACATCCGGCCAGTCCGCCGATCGCGTCTCAGCCGTTGAGCTGGTATGGAAAGTAACTCCAGAGTCTGCCAGAGTTAACGGCCCTCGTTTTAGAACATCATACTCTGACTTGGCCCAGTCCAATGCGAGTATTTCAGGAGTGAGACCCAGCGATTAATTCACAGATGCCGCCAGATCGAAGACGAGGTGATCCTGCAAGTTCTCCCCGACTGGAAGGTCCGCAACCACATAAATGTTGAAGCCTCTCAGTTGATCTCTGAGCCCTATGTCAGAAAGTAAAAGCAGCTTCGGCGACCCTATAGCACCGGCCTCAATGATCACCTCTCTTCTCGCGTGCGCCACCATAGATCGATTGTTCTTGACTAATTGAACCCCTTCAGCTACTTTATCCTTTATGATCATTTTGTCCACCAGCGCGTTGATAGAGACGTGTAAATTATCCCTTGGGAGAGCCGGATGTATGTTCGCTTTGGATGCGCTCAGCGGCGTAGCGTGGGTATCGGCCGCCCAGGGCGGAAGACGATTTTGCCGCCCTCTCATTTAGATATTTCAATTTAATCTATACATTTTTGCCGCCCCCCCCCCTAAAAAATAATAAAAAGTGCCGCCCGGTGCGGACCGCACCCACCGCCCCCCCCCCCCCCAGGTACGCCACTGGATGCGCTTATCCTCTCTCCGTATTGAATGTTGTGTTGCGTTCTTGCCACGCCCTCCATGCTCAGACCGTTGTAGTCCTCGTTAAACCCGTAACCCATCTCTCGAAAGGCTTCGATGATGATGTCAGTCAGCGGATAGATAGGCCGAGACCTGGTCACTCTGACCGGACCCCGCGTCCCGCGGTAGTTCGATGCCTTTAGCTCTGGGTTCGTGACCGTTTCCATCCGTTGAAATTAGGACAGCACGTGTTCGTAGTTCCAGGTCTCGTCTTTTGTGGTTTCAGCCCAGCGGTCATAATAATGTCGTGAACCTCTCACATAGGCCATGTTGTTGACGCTGCTACACCCGCCAAGCACAGTGCCCCTCGGCCACTGGGCTTGACCTTTGAGTAAATGTTGATAAACCTCTGGCAGGGTTCTGAGAATAGGACAAGCAATCAAGTCAGAAAATAACTTAATGTACACAAAAAAAAAAATTGGCAAATATTTCATTACCATCAGTTAATATAATTGAAAGCTGCCACAAATGAGTGATATAAAAATCTATGACAAATCACGTGCGTGATAAACTATAACAATAGACTAATGTGACGGCTTGGTTAGGTTACGAATGAAATAAAATTAATTCAACATAAATTATTTAAAATAAGATATATATACAAAAATTATTTTTAAAAAAGCAACGGGTATTGTAAATACTGGTTCAATAGATAAAGTGCAGATATGAACGACAGAAAACCAACATACATGACCTACAAATACTGAGCATACATGAACTAAAGATTAATTTACACATATAAAGTAAAGTTCCCTTAGCCCTAACGGGCTATCTACATATCTATCCATCCATCTATCTATCTATATCTATCTATCCATCTATCCATCTATCCATCCTCTTGTCTGTTTATCTTCTCAATGATCGATATGTTTGCTAAAAATTTAGCCAATTTCGACTTTGTATTATTGACATTTTGTGACACGACGTATACGTCAGAGACTTGGGCTGAAATATATATAAGTTCCAATTTTATTGTGACATAGGCCTACTTATAATTTAAACATAAATCTTAGTGTTTTATTTATACTGTCTTTATATTGACCTAAACATTGAACTAAAGCAAATATAAAGTCAAGTAGTGATAGACATTACAATACCGTGAAACACAGGGGGTTCTTGCCAGGCTTGTCTGTGACTGATAACAAAAAAATATTATAATTTATTATCTGATTTTTTTTCTAACCATTTTCTAAATCAAAACTTCTGTTTATCCATTTATTTGGAAAAATCGATGTTTGAGGCACTTTTTAGTGTTAGATTTTCTTGTAATTTTGCATACATGTTCTTGCTGCATGACAATGCATGATTTAATAATTAATTTTGAAATTATTCAATTATTTTGTTTATTTTTTTAACAAATATGTGAAAAATAGTTCTCCTAACTTTTTAGCGATATAACCGTGTTTAACTTTACCGAAAGGCACTAAAAATTGAGTCACTTCCCTTGAATTAATACTACAACAAGTTTCAGATTGAGATCTACGCTAGCAAGTGTTTACCGCGTGCTGGTAGGTCAAAGCAGCGGTACGCATGCGTGTATTTTAAAATTTAATACAATTTTTTTTTTAGGAACCGGTTAGTTCTCTAACACAAGGTTAAAGCGTTCTATGGTCAATATTAATAATTATAACATAATCTAGGACCCTTTACCACTTTGATAATGTCAGAATTTTTGTTTTTGTCAACATAATTACATAATAACGCCTTTATTTAAAAGAAAAGGTTAGATAGTCAAAATGCATAACCTTTTGATTATTTATTTTCCTGTCCAAGTTTGTCCTTAGTTTTGACTACATTAATGTCCTGGTGAAGAATAACAACAAAAAAAAAAATTAAATATTCCATCTCATCAAGTTTGACAACTCACTTCAATATCGCTATCAATCAAGCTATCTCCACATCTCTACCACCAGAGTTACGCAGCCTGGCTACCGAAATGTCTCCCCACATAAAGTGTGCAAATAGTCTCATGCAAGGATTATTATGGGCGTTATCCAACCTCAACATGGCGATGTATGTCCGGTGAGCTGGTCAAAACGATAAAACGTTTTAACGTCATTAATGAGAACTCCATGCATAACCTATGATTGATAAGATAACGGTTTTGGAAAAAAATAATTTGCGGCTCAGTGGATCCAAAAAGTCTCAATTTTCACTGATCGATTTAGCCAATGTATTTAGTCAATTGATTATGTAATATTTCTGAATTCAAGGTGATGGATTTTTAATAAAATTTCTATTTTTTTTTTTAAATCTGCTTTTGTAATTGTTTTTAAAATTTACTTTAAAACGCTTTACTTTTGTGAAAAAATCGAGAATTTTGCACAAAATCTGTTGTTTTTTTCTGTGTAGATTATTCTAAAAATAAACCACCCCAGACAGAATCACAAATTCTAAAATTAGCTACATTATTTTAGCAAGCAGACAAGAATCTTAAATGGACTTTACATGACAACACGATGTTACAGTTATGGAATCAAGGTGAACTAAATACATTACTACGACACATACTGCTATAAATACTAACGATACATAACAATGATACACAATACGATACATAATAACGATACATAATAACGATACTTAATCACGAAACATTATAACGATACATAACAATAATACACAATAACGATACATAATATCGACCCATAATCACAGAACATAGTAACGATACATAACAATGATACACAATAACGATACATTTATAACGTTACATAATCACGAAACATAGTAATGGCATATAACAATGCTACATAATAACGATACATAATCAAAAAACAAAGTAACGATACTTAGCAATGATACACAATAACGATACATAATAACGATACATAATAATGATACACAATAACGATACATAATAACGATATGTACTAGTGATACATAATAACAATACATACTTACTATACTAAATAATATATAACAACAAATCTAGAACAATTTTTTTCATTTTGTTTTAACTGAGAAACTCTGCTTCAAATATGGTTGTGCATCTCTGTTGTCAGGTAAGTAATAGGTATAGAATTACGTTTGTTACATACCCGTATCAAATTTTTGCTTGTCTCTGGAATAAATGGTTGTGTCTAGCCTATCCTGAGACAGGACCGAAAATACCACAGTGAGTATAAACCTCAAACAGCAAGAGTAGAGACTTTTGGTCATGCTGACATACAGGTAAAAGTAATTGATGACCTCGTAAAGTTTTCTGAAATACATAGAAATATATTATCTTGTGAGAAATACTCAGCAAATAGCTTTGGTAAAAAGAGAAGTGTACATTACTATCCGAACAACATCACTTCAAATCATAAATAGCCAATGATATAAATGTAGTAATTTTCGTCTTATTAATAAAATAAATAAAAAATGATGTTTAAGATAATATGAACTCTACACAGTGAAGTGAACTCTACACAGCACTAGGCTATATTATCCTAAACCGTACCATAAAAATCTATTACCATTTCATATCATACATGATCATTCAATACCGTATTATAAGAAACCATAATATGCCAAACCAAACCACTGCATATCACAATATATTTATACCACAACCATAAATTTTACCATAACCGTATCATACCATAACTACGTCATACCATATCTATACCATATCTATATTATAAACATAGCATACCATTACTATACTGCACCGTACCAAGCCATAACCATACAACAGTTATACCATAATAATACTAAACCATAACCTTACCATATCATATACCATTCTATAACAACACCGTAACATAACAATAACTTTACCAGACTTTATCATTAAGTACATTATTTACTACATGTTATGTGTTTAACATATTCTATACTCCATTCTTATTGGCTATACTATTACATATTATTCTATCTGACACTATGTTCGGCTCTGATATACCATACTATTGTAATCAAAATGAGAAAGTGAAAACAAGAAGACAAGATCAACTTGCCTGTTGTCCACATTGAAAGGTGGATTTTTTTCGCTCGGATTCAATTTCTGCTTGAGTAGAAATTTCTTGGAAATTAAAGTCAAAACAAATGTCAGGATAACACCAGCTACAAACACACTAAAATTAAGTGTAGACATATTAGTCGAATTTCATATGCATGATATTTTTGCATTTAAGTATCTATTTTTCTAAAATTTCTTTGTTCTATCTACCTACCTACCTACAAACATACCTATATAAATACCTACCTTCTTACATACCTATCTACCTACATACATATTGTCATATATACCTACCTTTTCAAATACCTACCTACTACATACATACCTACATACATACCTACCTCCTTACTTACCTACCTACCTACATACATACCAACATACACACCTACTTTCTTACTTACGTACCTACCTACCTTTAATTTCTATGTGTTATCTCGCAAACAATTGGTCGCTTACTGTTTTCTATTTTTTAGCTAATTGCAATGTTAAATGAATAGGCCTATTCAGTGGCGTAGTGTGTGGGGGGGGGGGGCAAGGAATCATCATGCCCCGGGCGCTACTTAAAAGGGGCACCAAATGGTATATTTTACATATACTATTATTAGGTTATCGAATGGGGGTCACTAAAAAGATATTGTGCCTCGGACGCGTGTTAAGCTCGCTACGCCACTGAGCCTATTGCATAGATAGGTACACATCTCACGTATAAAGCAGCTATCTTGTCGTCCGTCCGTCCGTCCTGTATGGGGAAAGCCGTCGTTAAAAATAATCTATGACGTCCCGATGGTAAATTTTTTTTTTTTTTGCAGAATGGGAGCGCCATCGATATAAATAATAAAAAAAAGAATCCTCTATGACGTCATTTCCCGATGGGTGCTGTATCGTGCCTTCGTGCTGCAAAATGGCATAATAAAGTAATTATTCACTAAGAGATGTTGCTCAAACCGGCTATTTACTAAGTTTTTTGTTATACACTTGGAATTCCGTGTTAATAGTTCCTATTAATTCTCATATTAAACATTTTATTGAGATAATAACTTTAGTTGCGAATGCAACGGGCAACTACTAGTTTAACAATATGTATGTATGCATCTATCTATCTATCTTTATATCTGTCTTTCTATCTGTCTGCTGACGATCTATCTATCTATTTGTTTTGTTTATATAATTAATCTATTTATCTATATGCTTATATGTCTCCGAGAAACAATAGAGCCAATAATACTAAAGACTTACAACACGTGACCGACAACATTTTTCAGAAATGTACCCAGTTCATCTGAATTAATTAAGTGATACATGATACAGCCAACCTGTTAAATTAAAAAGGTTCGGTCCAATATACATGATAATATTTCCAATGAAAACAAATAACCCTTGATCCGGATGAAATAAAGTATGATAAACGTTTTATTATTATAGTAAATGTATAGCCCTGAGTAAACCATACAACCAACAAACCATTTCTCAATTTACTATCTATCTATCTATCTATCTATCTTTCTATCTATCTATCTATCTATCTATCTATCTATCTATCTATCTATCTGTTTGTATGTGTCAGGGATTTTCTCTCGAACAGTAAAACAAGGTAAATATCTATTTCCACCTTAGCTAAAGGTTCTCTTTTAAATCTGATGCTAAGAGGGCCCAAACCAATACTTTTGACTTACCCCCCCCCCTTAAAGACCATAAAGACGATTGTGCCATGCCTCTGTAAGTTTGTTTATGATTGTCTATACAGCTTAAATTTAATATTTCTCGCTGACCTGAAGTAGCAAATATCATGATGTATCCAATAGAATTCATACTTGAAGCCTAATGAAAAATATACACAGTATATGTGAATATGTGGTACAGTTTAACTGTTCCTGAAAGTCTAAGCCAAAATCTATGTGCCACCCACCCCCCAACCAAAATCTATAACTAGCAACCTACCTACTTTTCCAAATACTTGTACTACGTAATTATATCCGTCTTATTTCCCTACTTACTAACATAATTACCATAGTATAGCCTATTACCTCCTTACTTGAAAAACCTATTTTCCTATCAAAAAGACCGACGTGGTAACCATACCAACTATCTGCGTGCTGATATTTCTATCTTTGTATCAACAAACTCCATTTAGTCGCTACATGTTGAGCAGGTGGTTAATTTACTGTTATAACTCCAGTTGAGGCCGCAGACGCAGAAAAATATCAGGCCTTTTAAAAATAAGAAAATATCAAAGCTTTAAACATTATAGTTCTGTGAAACCAGTGCCGAACCTAGGGATTTGGGGTTTGTCCTCTTCGGGGGCCCATGCATGTTGACATTAGATAATGTACTTAATATTTAATGTAAAAAAATGTGGGCCCCCCCTAAAGCTGGGCTAATATTTCAAATAAAGTTGATCTGTTAAATAGTTCATCCCAAAGAGAATAATCCTGATTATGGGCTCAGAAGCATAACAAAAATAGAACCCAACTATTAAACGTTGAGTTTAATATCCAACTATAACCTACATAATTTGAGCACACAAAACCTTATTACTGATAAATCTTAATTCCTTCATAATATTTTAATGGACTCCTTTCCAAGCAGTTCTTCATTTTATGTTTTATGATGTTCAACATGTCGTATTAAAAAAAAAAGAGAGACGTGAGTGAGTGCCTGTAAGTTAAGCGATACGCTACATGTTTAGCAGGTGGTTTACTTACACATTGTAGTATAGTACAACATATCGTACTGAGAATATACTAAGATAATACTGCCAACCCGGCAGTGTCGAACCTATGGATTTTGGGGCCCGGTGTGCTTGGCCTCTTTAGGCGCCTCTGAATTTTGACATTCGACACCATGACATGAAATAATGAAATTAATAATTAACGTAAAAAAAATTTGGGACAACCCTCAAGCTGGGGCCCGGGGAGATGGAATCGTTGTGTAGCTATTACACTGGTAAACAGTGAATTCATTGCCAGTGATATTTGAATAATTTTATACAAAGTCAACTATGCTGATTTAGAATATGTAAGTGCTTTTGCTAGATTGACTCTATTTTTCGAGATAATTAAAATTAATGAAATAATGTATGCACCGTGTTTGAAAATTGTCAAGAATTGCATGAAGTAAAATAGTATACTAACAAATAGTAGTGAAACTGCTTATGGTCATGCAGAAAATTGTTCAAAAATATGTGTAATAGTGTTATAGAGGAAAACATTTTCATTTGAAAACTAATTATGTCTAATTAATTAATATGTTTATTGTCTATGGTAATGCATTAGCAAATCGCTGTTTGCTCGACTTCCTTTTGTGTGTGTCGTTGGGTCAATCGTATGTATGTCCCATCTTCCTTGATATCTCACCTCCATCACCCTCATATCCTGATGAAACCTCTTACATTGTTCCTCACTGAAGTCCCCAAGGTTACCTGGAAATTTGTCTAAATGACAGTGCAGGTAATGTACCTTGATGTTTATATCTGTTCCAATGTTTCTGAAGTTAGCGAGCATATCTTGCACCAGTTCTTCGTAATTCTCTGATCTGTTATTACCTATCAAAAAGTTCCTGGAAAACTGAAACAAAACTGTTCCATGAAGAAGCTTCAAGATGATCCATAAGAAATTAGTGAAATTTCGATCGTTGATGAGTTTCCGAATCTGAGGACCGTAAAAAATCCCAGCTTTCAGCTTCTCCGAAGCTCAATCCGGGAAATGATTCGCAAAATATACTTGAACCAATTGCCATATTTGTCCAAAGCCTTAACAAATTGTTTCATTAAACATAATTTGATATGAAGCGGTCCGAGAATTATCTCATTTTTGTCAACCAGTGCCTTGTTGATGATACTTTTTTACCTACAGTCATGGTTTCCCTTGCAGGCCATGTCACTCTTGTCCAATGATCTTGCCTTGCCCTGCTATCCCAAAGGCACATACAGCATGGGTATTTTGTGTATCCTGACTGCTACCCAAGCAAGAAGTTTACCATTTTTAGATCAACACAAATTGACCACTTGATGTCACATAACGGACTTTCTGCTTATAGTATTTTCGGGACATTCTCATACTCTTCTTTAGGTTTTGTTGAGTGGCATTGGGAAAATATGCATACACTGGTTACCATGTAAACCGAATGTATTTCAGTTTGTAGTCCCATTTGGAGCAGTAGTTCAGGGATGTCATTGCAGTAAACAAGATCTTCCTCTTGGCTAAATTATGGAAGAAAACTCTTCTCTTTCCGATAAAATGTTATTTTAACTTCTGTTTGAGAAAATTTCTTTCATTGAGCCTGACGCTTTAAATCTCAGATGCTTGCTTGGACAGATTTCGGTCTCGTATTAGGTCATTGAGTTCTTCTTGGCTGATATGGCTGAGGTGTTGAAGAACTTCCCTCATACACCGCTTTCCACTGTTTTCACCTGCCAAAAACTCCAGATCTTGCCCCCGTCGGATTCTGATGGTGAAAAATCCAGTAAACACTGATATATGAACTTCACTGCTACGTGGAATTGGTCTCCTTGCAGATTCAAGATCAGGATAATCCCACTTAGATTTCTTGTGGCGATTGAAGCCTTTAACATTCACAATACGAAAATAGCAATCACCAAAATGGTCTTTCGGCTCTCGCCATACCATTGGTACACTGAAACTTAGACTTTTCTTCTCACCATTTGTCCACTGCCGTAGGATCTCCACACAGTTTTTGCAGACCTTATGGGGAGCCCAAGACTTGTCTTGGTCTCCCAGCTTCACACCGAAATAAGCCAAATATGCCTGCTGCACAAAGTCGGTTATATTTCTTCTATGCTTTTCAATCATGTATTCTCCACAGATGTAACAGAATACATTTGGATTATTTTTGCAGCATCTTCGTGATGAACTCATGATGTCTTTAGAAAGCAGCATAAAAGAGAAAAAAATAAACCAAGTTATAACTTGGTATAGTTAAATTAAACAAAGACACCAAACTTATTGCATTTGTTTTACACAAAGGGCATATTTTGAAGGATGTCCAATATCTCAGAAACTAGAGCCAATTTAGCAAAAGCAGTGGCAGTTTTGAAATCAGCACCCATGAATTGTTATAAATTCATTCAAACATTCTTGGCAATTCGCACATTTTTTTTTGTTGAGCTGTGTTATCTGACCTTCAATTACAAAAATAATATTACATAATCCAGTTAAGGCCGCAGACGCAGAAACGTTAGGCCCTTTAAAAAAGAAAGACATATCAAAGCTTTAAACATCATAGTTAAAAAATAATATTCATTTTGCAATATCCAAATTTTTTTTCATCATACTATTTTACCACGACGGATGGCATAATAATTTGTATTCAACTGAATTAACTACATAATTAATGAATCATCAAATTAAACATACCTTCAATAATATTCAAAATTTCTTGATTAACTTGACTGAAGAATGAACTTATCAAATTCGAATTTTGCAGCCGATCTTCTTTATTTTCATCCACATAACACAAGAGCCATATCAACACTAAAGTCAGCTGTATCAATAAATAAAATTTTCATGAACAATAATTCATTATATAGGCTACTGTGTTCTTATAACAAGTACTATCAGCGTGCTAAGGTAGATCATTATTATCAGTAAGATAAATAAAGTAATTGGAAATTTTTTAAAACGTTAGCTTTCCTTGTTTATGTTTTTAATGATACACACACACACATATATATATATATATATATATATATATATATATATATATATATATATATATAATAAAAAAAACATAAATAAGGGACGTAAACGTAATAATTTACCTCGAAAATAAATGTCAGTTGAAATACGATACAGATGAACATTTTTGTTGGATATTTGAAAAACGGAAAGTTGGAAATCAACCTCAGCTCTCGTGATTTATCCCTATACAAATATATCAAATTCATCAAATTATTAAAGTCCCTTTTAATAATAAGATATTTATCTCTCAGATCCACTAACGAGCCTGTTTTTGTAGCGTATCCCTTGTTTTTTCATACGCACCATAATCTTTCACCGAGACTTCCTTCTCATTCAGTAATTGAAATTCGTATGTTGATAACACAACATTAGTATCTCAATATTGCGTGCCCATGAATTCTTACAAAAACGATATCACCGAATTCTATGTTATTTTATCCGATACTCATTATATAACCTCTTTGTAAGCTGCGGTGGTCTTGGAGTCTTTACCGAGGTTAATAAAAATTGGAATCGAATTAACAGGTCATATACAATTAGCATGCGAAAATTAGAGAAAATAAGACATAATATAATGTGCATTGAAAAAAAAAATTTTCCGTTGTGCGAGGTTAAACACTAAACGACCTCAGTTGGTCGTGGTTTAACATAAGACTATCTCATTTGGCATGGTTCTAACATAAAAAATATCGATCCAGCATTGTTTAACATAAAACAATGTCAGTAAGCCTGTTACAGGCCCCACTCACGAGACCCCAGATGTTGAGGATCCCGAGAAGGGTAACCTGGGCTTGTGTCTAGGCGTATGAGGGCCGACTCAACGTTCGACCCGTATTTTATTTATATTTCCGCCACTCACACTGTCTTCACAGCAATTAAGGTAATTCAGGTGACTATGATCAATTCAACAACGTCGTGGGTACAACAAATAAATGTTTATTCGGTGCAAAGGCACCAATCCGTATCGGAAGTCTGGTGGCCTTTCAACGATAACAACAATAATCCAAAAAGACAAGTAATGTGGTAATCCAATGTAAAATGATCAATAAATGGAGGGGCGTGTTCACTCTAGATCTCTCTCTATATATATATATTCTCTATCTCTCTATTCTCTATCTCTCTCTATGTATATATCTCACTTTCTCTCACTCCGAGACACAGCAATCGACTGGGTATCACTAAGTCCGATTGCTATCCACAAATCGACCTCTCGAGACGCCGTCCCCAGGCCGACTGTCTTAGAATCTATCTTTTACTCCGCTCAACACTTTCTCCCACGTGGCCATTAGCCAATCAGATATGTTAACTGCTAATTCAAACTTTCAAACCAATGGTGGGGAGGTGGCGTCTAGATGTGGGGGGGGGGAAGAAATACGCCGTGTAGACAAAGACAATAGTAGTAACTGGACATCCAGCGATTCTCTGTCCCCTTTGAAGGCGCCGACCGGAGAATAGCAGTCCGGTGGTCAGAGAATTCCCCGGGAGGAATGTAACATGTTACTGTTACCCGTAACTTAGTTTCGCTGAGGGAGGATCGGTCCGAACACCTGGACGATGGATGCAATTAACGGGGGTGGGGTGGGAACGGGGGGGGGGGGAACTAAGGGGCGGGAACGTAGATTTGATGTATAGTTTACTTTGACATACATATTAAAGATATTACTATTTTTACGTTAAGGGTTGGAGTAGGGGGATAGTTTCGATAAATTAGTCACAACCTGTGACATCACTCCCCAACTCAAATCGAAACTATAGGGATGACGACACCGTAGTAGGTGAGGCCATTACATAACATAAAAGGGGAAATTATCTCAGTAACCCGGACCACAACATAATGAATAGGGCCAGTGAGTAAAACATACATATTTAAATAATTCTAAGGATGTCAGAACGATTACCACGGCGTACAGCCGGACATAAGGTCTGGCCAACACAAGTTGGTCCAGAGATAAAATTAAAAAAAAGGAAAAATGGTGAACACTCTTTCTTTCGAAAGGTGGCACTTAACCAAAACTGATTGTATCAGTAAGCCTACATGGCGGTACTGAATACACAATAGAGAAATCAAGATAGTCTCCCTTTGAGGGGATGACTTTACATCGACCAACACAACAGAGTTACAACATTTAACCTGTAATGGAAAAGAAAGCATGCATGAATAAAAGTGATAATTGGCATAACCTCCCTCACACGCATTCACTCACTCTAGGCAAGCCATATAATAACCTCTCTAAGAGTGGCCCCCTTGCGAGTGAGCTCAAACCTGACATGCAGCTGTCGTCGACGAAGTTATGCTGGGCACCGACTCATCAAATCTGCCCCCACATTATCCTTTCCTTTGATGCTATGTACCGTTTACACGGGGGGATGTAGAGCCTGGTTTTATTAGGGCCCGACTCCTCCCCATTGGGAACATCTCCGTGGTCTAAGCGTAGTTTCGGGCTTTCCCTCTCGGCTTTACCGCGCCTACTCCTACTCGCGGGTCGTGTTGTGAGTAGTCTGTCAGGGGAAAGGGATCGTCTCCGAGGTGGCCCCTCTTCTGGGGTGATGTGTTTGGGGGCCCTAGGGGGTGTCTAAAGGTAGATCTATTCTGACCGGGGAAACCCTGAGTTATCCGCCCCGTCATATCACCGTCTCTGTTAAACCCGTCCGTCCGTGATTTAACCACCGTCGGGGTCGTCGTCTGTCTACCTCTCCTGCTCCGCCTGTTCCGCCGTGAGCCTTTGGGCCCTCCTACCTTTCCCCTAGCTTCACCCTTCAACTTGGGGCCCCATGGGTTCCCCGTACTCCTGACTGGGCCCCTGGACTCTCCCTGGGCATGATCAAACCACGACCCCCTGGTGCGTTTGGTTTGACCCCTAGACTTCCCCTTAGAGTCAATATGCCTGGGCCCCTTGACCTCAACGGCATGATGATGGTCCCTGTGGTCTACTGGATTAGACCAAGGGGCCTTGGCACCCTTTATGTTGCCAATAATCAGATCCACTATAGGATTTGTGAGGACCATAGCCTCTAAAGGGCCCCGATAGTAGTCGGAGTCTACCGAAATGGTGGCTATTGGGGCCTCACTGACGGTGCCGTCAATACATCTGTATTGGACCCAGCGACCCGTCATCGCTCCCTCTCCGACTAGGGATTCCTTCACGGCGGCCCCTGAACAGCCTGAGTCCCTTAGGACTTTAACATTGAGGCCATTCACGCGGCCCTCTCTCACTGGGAGATTTTTCTTCCCAGCTCCTAATTCTACTACGGCCCCCATAGGTATGGGCCCTAGCCCTCTAGCAAGGGGCGCATTTCTCTGCATCTTACACGACGCAGAGCGGTGCCCTGGGGCCCCGCAAATGTAGCACGCCGACTTAGCATTAGTCGGGTGGCTGAACACTCGGTTCCCGTTCACTGGGGCCCTCATCCTGTCTCTAGGAGCCTCCCTCCTATCACCTACCTCACTTGTTGGGGCCCTTTCGGCCTCAACCGCCTCTCCTCCTCTACTGATGGAAGACTCGCGGCCCTTGCCGTGGCGAGCTTCCCTGTAATTTTCGGCCAAGGTGAGCATTTCGTCCCATGACCCTGGCTTACGTTCCTTTAGGAACACCTGTAGCCTACTAGGGGCCCCGTTCATCAACTGCTCCCTGAGCAGGAGGTCCATCACACCGTCAAAGCTATGCTCTGTCCCGCTGAGCTCAACCCACCTCGTCAGGAGGTCGGCTAGCCGTGCACCAAATAGGGGGTAGGTCTCCCCTCTTTCCAAATGGGCCCCCCTAAACTTCCGTCTGAAGCTTTCCTCCGTATAGTCGTATGACTTTAGGAGGGCAGCTTTCAGTGAGTCAAAGTCATTTGACTCGTCGGTCGTCAATCGGGTAGCTGTCGTCAGGGCCCGTCCCGTGAGTAGGGATGTCAAGCAGGGGGCCCACTCATGTCTCTCCCAACCCGCGGACAGAGCGTATCTTTCAAACCTACGAATGTAGGCGTCTATATTGTCAGTCTCGTCAAGTTTGGGGAGTTTGGGTTTGGAGGATGTCGTTGACTGACTGCTTGGGGCTGGGCTTGCCGGCCCCCTTCCCTCTCTAACCGTGCTAGGGCCACCTCTTTATCTGCTGCTACTTTAACTGCCTCCTGCTCGGCAGCTATTCTAGCTAACTCGAGCTCTCTATCGTGTTTTGCGTTCAATTTCTGCTTCCCTATCAAGCCTAGCTAGTTCAGATGTCTCTATTCTGATCGGCAGTTATTCTGGCTAATTCTACCTCTTTATCATTTCTAACGCGTTCTTAGCACTTCTATGCTTCCCGTTCTAGCCTAGCCTCTTCCACCTCTCTATCCCTTTCGCATTTGGCGTGTTTTATGGCCGTATTAACGTCGCACCCCAAGCCTATGAAGTACTGTACGTACTCCTCCATAGACTTCATGGTTGGGGACGTTAATACGAGCCTAAGATGAGTGTCGGTTCACCCAGATAAAGCTCGCCGTGCAGCTTAACACACCGGCCAGAGCACTCACAAATGATCACAATCAAAAGAGAAGTGTATTAAAATGGCTTACCTGGACGCTTCCTCCCTCCTTTCAACAGAATAAGAAATATCTTTCACCGTCCACAATCTCACACACAATCATAAAGTCAAAGGTCTCAATGTTATTTATTCGCCGATCAGTGCGGCTTTTTCTTGAACCGTCTTGTTGACTTCGGAAGACTTGGGTGAGCCCGGTATGGCTCCTGATGACTGGGGTGAGCCCGGTATGGCTCCTGATGACTGGGGTGAGTCTGGTATCGCCCCAGATGCTTCGTGGCAGATATTGAGCCCGGTATGGCTCCAGATGACTGGTGTGAGTCTGGTATGACTCCAGCTGACTCGTGGCAGATATTGAGCCCGGTATGGCTCCAGATGACTGGTGTGAGTCTGGTATGACTCCAGCTGACTCGTGGCAGATATTGAGCCCGGTATGGCTCCAGATGACTGGTGTGAGTCTGGTATGACTCCAGCTGACTCGTGGCAGATATTGAGCCCCCCGAGTCTATGTTGAATCGGCTTTCGGCCCCGCCTGGTTGTTGCAGAGTGCTGCTTCAGGTGAAGGTTCGATCCCAAGACGAGCCTCACAGATTTTACAGGCCCCACTCACGAGACCCCAGATGTTGAGGATCCCGAGAAGGGTAACCTGGGCTTGTGTCTAGGCGTATGAGGGCCGACTCAACGTTCGACCCGTATTTTATTTATATTTCCGCCACTCACACTGTCTTCACAGCAATTAAGGTAATTCAGGTGACTATGATCAATTCAACAACGTCGTGGGTACAACAAATAAATGTTTATTCGGTGCAAAGGCACCAATCCGTATCGGAAGTCTGGTGGCCTTTCAACGATAACAACAATAATCCAAAAAGACAAGTAATGTGGTAATCCAATGTAAAATGATCAATAAATGGAGGGGCGTGTTCACTCTAGATCTCTCTCTATATATATATATTCTCTATCTCTCTATTCTCTATCTCTCTCTATGTATATATCTCACTTTCTCTCACTCCGAGACACAGCAATCGACTGGGTATCACTAAGTCCGATTGCTATCCACAAATCGACCTCTCGAGACGCCGTCCCCAGGCCGACTGTCTTAGAATCTATCTTTTACTCCGCTCAACACTTTCTCCCACGTGGCCATTAGCCAATCAGATATGTTAACTGCTAATTCAAACTTTCAAACCAATGGTGGGGAGGTGGCGTCTAGATGTGGGGGGGGGGGGAAGAAATACGCCGTGTAGACAAAGACAATAGTAGTAACTGGACATCCAGCGGGTCTCTGTCCCCTTTGAAGGCGCCGACCGGAGAATAGCAGTCCGGTGGTCAGAGAATTCCCCGGGAGGAATGTAACATGTTACTGTTACCCGTAACTTAGGTTCGCTGAGGGAGGATCGGTCCGAACACCTGGACGAGGGATGCAATTAACGGGGGTGGGGTGGGAACGGGGGGGGGGAACTAAGGGGCGGGAACGTAGATTTGATGTATAGTTTACTTTGACATACATATTAAAGATATTACTATTTTTACGTTAAGGGTTGGAGTAGGGGGATAGTTTCGATGTATTCGTCACAACCTGTGACAAAGCCTGGGTCTAAAATAATCATATCTCAGTTGGCATGGGTCTAACATAAAAAAATCTCATCTGGCCGGGTTTTAAAATGCACAATCTCAGTTTTCCGTGGTTTATTATAAAGCAATCTCAGTTGGCCGTGATTTATTATGAAACAATCTCAGTTGGCCGTGGTTTATTTATTATAAAGCAATCTCAGTTGGCCGTGGTCTATTATAAAGCAATATCAGCTGGCCGTGGTTTATTTATTATGAAACAATCTCAGTTGGCCGTGTTTTATTTATTATAAAGCAATCTCAGTTGGCCGTGGTCTATTATAAAGCAATCTCAGTTGGCCGTGGTTTATTTATTATAAAGCAATCTCAGTTGGCCGTGGTTCAATATAAAACAATCTCAGCTGGCCGGGTTTTATTTAACATACAAAATCTCAGTTTTCCGTAGTTTATTATAAAGCAATCTCAATTTTATGTGGTTATTTTTAAAGCAATCTCAGTTTTCCTTAGTTTAACATAAAACAATCCAGTTGGCCGTGGTTTAACATAAAACAATCCAGTTGGCCGTGGTTTAACATAAAACAATCCAGTTGGCCGTGGTTTAACATAAAACAATCAGTTGGCCGTGGTTTAACATAAAATAATCCAGTTGGCCGTGGTTTAACATAAAACAATCCAGTTGGCCGTGGTTTAACATAAAACAATCCAGTTAGCCGTGGTTTAACATAAAACAATCCAGTTGGCCGTGGTTTAACATAAACAATCCAGTTGGCCGTGATTTAACATAAAACAATCCAGTTGGCCGTGGTTTAACATAAAACAATCTAGTTGGCCGTGGTTTAACATAAAACAATCAAGTTGGCCGTGGTTTAACATAAACAATCCAGTTGGCCGTGATTTAACATAAAACAATCCAGTTGGCCATGGTTTAACATAAAACAATCTAGTTGGCCGTGGTTTAACATAAAACAATCCAGTTGGCCGTGGTTTAACATAAAACAATCAGTTGGCCGTGGTTTAACATAAAATAATCCAGTTGGCCGTGGTTTAACATAAAACAATCCAGTTGGCCGTGGTTTAACATAAAACAATCCAGTTAGCCGTGGTTTAACATAAAACAATCCAGTTGGCCGTGGTTTAACATAAACAATCCAGTTGGCCGTGATTTAACATAAAACAATCCAGTTGGCCGTGGTTTAACATAAAACAATCTAGTTGGCCGTGGTTTAACATAAAACAATCAAGTTGGCCGTGGTTTAACATAAAACAATCCAGTTGGTCGTGGTTTAACATAAACAATCCAGTTGGCCGTGGTTTAACATAAAACAATCCAGTTGGCCGTGGTTTAACATAAAACAATCCAGTTGGCCGTGGTTTAATATAAAACAATCAAGTTGGCCGTGGTTTAACATAAAACAATCCAGTTGGCCGTGGTTTAACATAAAACAATCCAGTTGGCCGTGGTTTAACATAAAACAATCCAGTTGGCCGTGGTTTAACATAAAATAATCCAGTTGGCCGTGGTTTAACATAAAACAATCCAGTTGGCCGTGGTTTAACATAAAACAATCCAGTTAGCCGTGGTTTAACATAAAACAATCCAGTTGGCCGTGGTTTAACATAAACAATCCAGTTGGCCGTGATTTAACATAAAACAATCCAGTTGGCCGTGGTTTAACATAAAACAATCTAGTTGGCCGTGGTTTAACATAAAACAATCCAGTTGGCCGTGGTTTAACATAAAACAATCCAGTTGGTCGTGGTTTAACATAAACAATCCAGTTGGCCGTGGTTTAACATAAAACAATCCAGTTGGCCGTGGTTTAACATAAAACAATCCAGTTGGCCGTGGTTTAATATAAAACAATCAAGTTGGCCGTGGTTTAACATAAAACAATCCAGTTGGCCGTGGTTCAATATAAAACAATCCAGTTGGCCGTGGTTTAACATAAAACAATCCAGTTGGCCGTGGTTTAACATAAAATAATCCAGTTGGCCGTGGTTTAACATAAAACAATATAGTTGGCCGTGGTTTAACATAAAACAATCCAGTTGGACGTGGTTTAACATAAAACAATCCAGTTGGCCGTGGTTTAACATAAAACAATCCAGTTGACCGTGGTTTAACATAAAACAATCTCAGTTTGCCGTGGTTTAACAAAAAACAATCTCAGTTTACAGTTTTTTAACAAACAACAGTCTCTGTTAGCTGAGGCTCACCATTAAAAAATCTTTTTTTTTTTTAAAAAAAGGAACAACTTGGAAATATTTCAACTTACTTTTCAGAAACAAAGCTTATCTTTGTATCAGTTTTTGATGCGAGGTAAACTTTATCTTCGTTTTTCTGAATATCCAACGGACATGGTGCACTTGCTGTGGCCTCACCAAACCAGGAATTTCTGAAGGAAACGCACACACACAATCTATATATATATATATATTGTGGAGAAATAATATAGTCTAAGTTTGATGACGCAATTCGCTAGGCTCCGCCCACCGCAGTATCTATGGCGTCATTCCGCCATCTTGCGTGTAAATATTGGGAGCTTTAGTGCATACGTCATTTGGTACAAATGACGTATATTAACGGACAGTCTGGAGCACATGCTTTGTTTTATAGCGAGTCTAGCTTTGGGCGTCTATGTAGATGGATGCATATTTACAGTTTGCTATTGTACTCCTCCTGATTCTACCTTTATGTCAGTTTATGTTCAAGTATTAAATGATTGTTTGATGTTACTTCACTGGAGTTAACTTCGTGATTTGTGTTGTTTGAATTAATACACCTTCTACAAGTATCTTCAATATAAGGAACCGTAACATATATTTGGCACCTGCGACGTAGAACTGACTGACTTAGCTGGATTCAGGAGCAGCGGAGTGAGTACATTAAGACTCGTTGTAATTACCGGTTAAGTATTCATCGGTGAATTACGTGGCGGCCACCACCCTGGGTGTGCGCCGTGAAAACTGTGTTCTGTAGTGGCCAACGTTGTTGTTTACTGAAGTGGCCAACCCTATTGTTTGCTGAAGTGGCCAACGTTACTGTTTGCTGAAGTGGCCAACCCTATTGTTTGCTGAAGTGGCCAACGTTACTGTTTGCTGACGTGGCCAACCCTATTGTTTGCTGAAGTGGCCGACGTTACTGTTTGCTGAAGTGGCCAACCCTATTGTTTGCTGAAGTGGCCAACGTTACTGTTTACTGAAGTGGCCAAACCTATTGTTTGCTGAAGTGGCCAACGTTACTGTTTACTGAAGTGGCCAACCCTATTTTGCTGAAGTGGCCAACGTTAGTGTTTGCTGAAGTGGCCAACCCTATTGTTTGCTGAAGTGGCCAACGTTACTGTTTGCTGAAGTGGCCAACCCTATTGTTTGCTGAAGTGGCCAACGTTACTGTTTGCTGAAGTGGCCAACCCTATTGTTTGCTGAAGTGGCCAACGTTACTGTTTGCTGACGTGGCCAACCCTATTGTTTGCTGAAGTGGCCGACGTTACTGTTTGCTGAAGTGGCCAACCCTATTGTTTGCTGAAGTGGCCAACGTTACTGTTTACTGAAGTGGCCAAACCTATTGTTTGCTGAAGTGGCCAACGTTACTGTTTACTGAAGTGGCCAACCCTATTTTGCTGAAGTGGCCAACGTTAGTGTTTGCTGAAGTGGCCAACCCTATTGTTTGCTAAAGTGGCCAACGTTACTGTTTGCTGAAGTGGCCAACCCTATTGTTTGCTGAAGTGGCCAACGTTACTGTTTGCTGAAGTGGCCAACCCTATTGTTTGCTGAAGTGGCCAACGTTACTGTTTGCTGAAGTGGCCAACCCTATTGTTTGCTGAAGTGGCCGACGTTACTGTTTGCTGAAGTGGCCAACCCTGTTGTTTGCTGAAGTGGCCAACGTTGCTGTTTGCTGAGGTGGCCAACCTTGCCGTTTGCTGAAGAGGCCTACCTTGCTGCTGCTGAAGAGGCCAACCCTACTGTTTGCTGAAGAGGCCAACCTTGCCGTTTGCTGAAGAGGCCAACCTTGCTGTTTGCTGAAGAGGCCAACCCTACTGTTGCTGAAGTGGCCAACTTTACTGTTCAAAGTGGCCAGAGTTGCTGTGTACTGACGGGGCCGACGTTACCGTGTGGCTGGGAATCACCTCCTCATCGTCAGAGGACCCCACCATAGGATCACCGAGGATCAACCAAGGATCATCGAACATCGTGGACGGGGATCACCAAGGATCAACCCGTGTGTTAGTCAACCCCACATCGAACATCGCGGACCGGGATCACCGAGGATCAATCGAAGTCAAGGAACAGAATTTACTATTGTGTATTTCTTTATATGTAAGTTGGCATATTTATATATATATATATATATATATATATATATATATATATATATATATATATATTATTAGAATATTGAAATCTGGTGTAATTATTTGTTTGTTGTTCTTGGTGGAATTCTGTATTTAATACAGTATAGGTTAAAATAGGGTCCACCCTGAGCAGCCAAAACATTTAATTTGCTGGTTTTTTTGAAAAGGAATATTGTATTTATTTTGTTATTACTTGTATGTTGATGACATAATAGAATATTTTTTTTGTGTATGATATATAGTATCAAACATTTTAACTAATTAGGTATAATTGGTTTTGGTTACTGCCATGTCATCAATTTTAAATATTGTTGAAGCTGGTAAAGCACTCGGCCTCACAGGCCAAGAGTTACAAACCTGGGTATCTGTAGAGAGAGAGAGAGGGTGGAGGGCGAAAAACAGAGAGAGAGGGAAGAAAAACAGAGAGAGAGGGAAGAAAGAGCCGCAGAACGGGAAATGAGGAAGGAAGAAATCGCGAACGAAAGGGCGCGCTTAGAGTCTGAGAACAATAGACAGTCAGCTAACCCCGGAGTTAACGGAGCAGGTGATAGAGTGACCACATCACTTAAATTACCTTATTTTACAGAGGGCGTTGACAGTATGGACACATACTTGTCTAGGTTTGAAATTCTAGCTACGAGCGCGGGTATGCCGAAGAATACATGGGCCGCGTCAATTTTAGGATTCATAAGAGGCAAAGCTCTGGATGTATGTTTGAAACTTAATGAAAATGAAATAAAAAAATTATGATGTTGTGAAAGAATCATTGATGAAGATTTATGGTAACACATGTGATGGTTACAGGGAAAATTTAATAATATTCGCCCATCACGAGAGGAAGACCCCAATTTATTTATCACCAACCTTAGTTTATTTTTTGATAGATGGGTGGCTCTCGTCTGGGGCGAAACAAGAGTACCATGATTTAAGGGAACTGATTTTAGTAGATAGGGCAATTAATGTGTGCCATAAAGATTTAGTGGCATTCTTGAAAGAAAAAGGGCCAAAAACTTTCGAAGATGTCACTGATTTATTGAGAAAGTATAAGTCTGCACATCCAGAAAACCCATATCTAAGTTAGAACCAGACCATAACCAGGATGTGCTGTGATGCCAAAGCACAAAGCCTAATGTGCCATATCCTAACCGTGGCCGTAGCTTAAGTCCTGGGAACAGAAACAGATCCAGTGACCAACATGACGGGGACGAATTATGTTTCTCGTGGGAGAGCCGGACATAGATCGCGAGACTGCAAAAGGGGAAATGGAGGTAGTGATAGTTTATGTTATCTGTGTAACGGGAGGGGACATTATGCTAGGAACTGCACTTGGTCCCGGGGAAATAGTCAGGGGAGAAAAGGACAACAGACCAGAACCATGGACAAGACCAGACAGAGACAAAGAGATAGGGTACAACAGGCAATGTTAGATCAGGGGGAGGTAATGGTTTACATTTTTACCCTGGGCTCGTTGGTGATGTACCTGTGAAGGTGCTACGTGACACTGGGGCAACGTGCGTGTGTGTCCGTAGATCATTGGTGAAAGATAGTGAATTCACGGGAAGAATGGGTCTATGTGCGTCATTTGATTCGACGGTACATGAGTTACCCATAGCCACTATTAATCTTAGAAGTCCATTTTACACAGGGCTGAGTTAAAGCATTAGTCATCGAGAAACCAACTTACTGACGTTTTAGTGGGCAATATTGAGGCGTAATAGAGTGTGATCCCATGGAATTGGATAAATGGAAAACTTAATGATCCTACTAGAAACTGTAATGCTGTGACAAGGGCTCAGGCTAAGGAGGTGGGGAAAACCCATAATCAGTCATCAATTAGTAGGTACAGATAACTGCTTAATTAATACCCAGGAAGTAAAAATATACAAAGGGAAAGAGAATGTAGTCAACTTTCCCAATCCACACATGACTGACAATGTTAAATCTAGTGACATTCCTGTGGGTGAGATGTCTGATAGGGTCACCATAGATGGAGAGAACTTTTTTACTGAACAGCATAATGACATGTCATTATCCAAAATCAATCAACTGGGATAAAAAATCATTTAGAGATAGGGAAATCATTCAGTTAGAAAAAGGTGTTTGGGTTAGAAAGACACAGTACATGAATAAAACGGTAGAATCAACTTATAGTCCCAATGAAGTATAGGAAATTAGTTCTTAGGACAGCCCACGATTCACCTTTAGCGGGTCATTTGGGGGGTTACTAGAACCAAGTATAGGATCTTAGGAAAATTCTTTTGGCCCGGGGTTACCAGAGACGTAAAGAGATATGTTAGGACGTGTGACCTGTGTCAATCAAAGGGGCCCAAATGTACCAGGGGGGAAGCCCCATTACAAACAACCGATGTAGTTGATAGACCGTTCACAAAATTAGCTATTGATATAATTGGACCTATGCCAGTGCTGTCCAATAGAGGGCATCGCTTTATCTTAACGGTGGTGGATGTATGTTCCAGATGGCCAGAGGCGGTGCCTCTTAAATTCATAAGGGCTGAGGACATAGCACAGGCACTAATGACTATTTTTTGTAGGACAGGCTTCCCAGATGTTATTTTATCTAACAGAGGTACTCAGTTGTATCTGAATTAACCAACCATTTTACCTCTGTATTGGGGATCAAACAAATCTTTACATCGCCATACCATCCCCAAAGTAATTGAATTTGTGAGCGACTGAGCGGCAGTATAAAAAAAATGATCAATAAAGTGTCTGATGACAATCCGAAAGACTGGGATCTCATGTTACCCTGTGTGTTGTTTGCGTATAGGGAAATTCCACAGGAAACAACAGGATTTTCACCTTTTGAAATGGTGTACGGTGCGATCCAAGGGGTCCACTGTCCCTACTTAAGGACTTAATGATAAGGAAAGATTTATCCCCTGACGTAAGAACTGCCTATGAGCTAGTGATTGATACAAGACAGAGACTGATAAAGGCATGTGATGTGGCTAGATCAAATGTTTTAACCAAAAATAAAAGCACATTATTGAGGGTTAATAGGGACAGAAAACTCAGACATATTAGGCCAGGTGAGGATGTACTTGTTTTATTACCTGACAAGACCAAAAGATTATTTATTAAGTGGCAAGGACCTTTTAAGGTTACTAGAAAGGTGACAGACGTGGATTATGAAATTAATATTAGAAATAGGTTAAAGGTCTTTCATATAAACATGTTGAAAGTATACTATAATAGACCAATTGAATTAGTTCAGACCGCTGAGAGACAGGTTCAAAATTGTTTTATGTTAAGGGAGGAAGATGTACCTGACGCTGACATTCAGACATGTGAGGGAGCTGAGGTTGGAAACAAGGAAACATGGGAGGATATAGCATTAAATAACCTACTCATGACCAAGTGGTTAGTATTAAGACACTTTTGGGTGACTTTACAGATATTTTTTCTGATAGACCGGGTAAAACTGATATAATACAACATGACATAAAGCTGTCAGAAAACAAGGTTATCCGTCTGAGACCATACACCCTCTCATTACATCACCGCGACTATATCAAGAAAGAGTTAGAAGGGTTACAGAAACAGGGTGTCATAGAACCATCAGAGTCACCATATGCAGCTTCCATAGTGTTAGTTAAGAAAAAGACAGGTGACATCAGACTGTGTGTAGACTATAGACAGTTAAATAAAATAACCATTATGGACTCGTATCCCATGCCCAATCCTGAGGAGTTAATGACCAGGCTAGCCAGAGCTAAATATTTTTCTAAACTGGATTTAGCAAGAGGGTATTGGCAAATACCACTGCCCCTGAAGCCAAACCATTGACTGCATTTATAACTCCATTTGGGTTGTTCCAATGGAATTTCATGAGTTTTGGGCTAGTAAATGCACCAGCCACCTTCAATAGGATTGTGGCCAAATTATTTTCCCATAGACAAGACACTGTTTGCTACCTGGATGACATTTGTATTTTTCATGAGGACTGGGATAAACATGTTAGGAGTCTAAAAGAAATTTTTACAGTTTTAAAGAGACAATTTAACCGTGAGACCGACTAAGGTAGAGATAGGACTGACGGAAGTAACTTTCCTAGGACATAAAGTGGGAAATAATATAATAAAACCCATAGGTGAATCAGTGTCAAAGATATTAAATATTGAAAAACCGTCATCAAAGAAACAGGTGTGCAGTCTTTTGGGCTTATGCAATTTCTATTGGAAGTTTATTCCGAATTTCGCTCATATAATGGAACCTCTGGCTAATCTAACTAAAAAGGGAGAGCCAAACAAAATCATCTGGTCTGATGAATGTCAACGGGCCCTGGAGATTATTAAAACCGCCTTCGCTCAGGGGCCCATATTAAAGTTACCTGACATAGGTAAACAATTCGTTCTGGCCACAGATGCCTCGGCCGTTGCGATAGGGGGGTCCCTGTTACAGAGCCACAATGGTGTGTTACACCCAGTGCTATATGTCAGTCGTAAATTGACCTCACCAGAGACAAGATATGCCACAATAGAGAGGGAGGGATTAGCCATCACATGGTGCATTACAAAATTGGCAAGGTATCTGTTAGGTGCCCAATTTATTCTTCGGACTGACCATGCGCCGCTGGCATTTATAAATTCCAAAAAGCTAGGGAATAATAAAGTAGCCAGATGGTCACTCCTACTGCAGGATTTTTAATTTTATCGTCCAAGCTATACCTGGTAAAGAGAACGTTATTGCTGACACGTTACCACGTTGCATTTGAAATGAGCTTAAGTTCTCAACAGACCTATGTCCTGGCAGTAAGAAATCCTGTGTACCATAATGTCTATGTTACATGTATTATATGTTTATATGATGACATGTTTGCACGTATATGTTTATATGATGACATAATGATATTTAATAATAATTGATGATTATGATAAAAAAAAAGAGAAGTCACTGAAAAAAAATAATGAAGAATAACTAGTGACATGAAAAAAAAAATAAACAAAAGTCACATGAAAAAAAAAATATTGAATGGAATAACAAGTGACATAAAAAAAAAAGTAAACAAGTCACATAAAAAAAAAAAAAGATAATAAAATAATAAATATCAGTGACGAAAAAGAAAAATGATGAGAAATTTGAATTTAATTCAATATGTTTATGCATATATAATTGTTGATATTTATTATATTGTTTGCATGTATTGATTTATGCTTCCATGCAATATTGATTTGAATTATCATTGTTGTTATGATGTTTTGGGATATGTTCTATGATTGAACTTTGTTTCATGTGGCTTCATTTTGTCGGAATTAGTATTGGGTTGTACATGATTACATCATGCTTAGGTGGAGGGGAGAAATGTGGAGAAATAATATAGTCTAAGTTTGATAACGCAATTCGCTAGGCTCCGCCCACCGCAGTATCTATGGCGTCATTCCGCCATCTTGAGTGTAAATATTGGGAGCTTTAGTGTATACGTCATTTGGTACAAATGACGTATATTAACCGACAGTTGGGAGCACATGCTTTGTTTTATAGCGAGTCTAGCTTTGGGCGTCTATGTAGATGGATGCATATTTACAGTTTGCTATTGTACTCCTCCTGATTCTACCTTTATGTCAGTTTATGTTCAAGTATTAAATGATTGTTTGATGTTACTTCACTGGTGTTAACTTCGTGATTTGTGTTGTTTGAATTAATACACCTTCTACAAGTATCTTCAATATAAGGAACCGTAACATATATATATATATATATATATATATATATATGTGTGTGTGTGTCTGTATGTATATGATTTTCTCGTATCTTTTACTCAATGATAACACAAATTTATCCCTTGTAATTAATACGCGTGGAAGGGTATGAATGTAAAAATGGATGAATTAAATTTGGATAGTTTCTACACATTAGTTAAAACCAGTAATAACTTGATCAGACCGACTAATAACTTTATCTGACTGACTGATGACTTTACCTGACTGACATATGACTCGCACTTGTAACACCTGTAGAGTATGTAGCAGCAGTAAAGGATGAGGGCCGACGGAACAGCAAGTCTTGCAGAGCTAAAATCTGTAAAATATTCATACACATAAAATGTTGAAAAAAAAAATCTTTAAGTTATCAGTTAGACACTTTAGCTAGAGAGTACTACAGAAACAGCAGATGTTACCCGTGGCTAATACAGAGACAGCTAATGTCGTCCCTGGCTAATACAGAGACAGCAAATGTCACCCTTAGCTAATACAGAGACAGCCAATGTCGTCCCTGGATAATACAGAGACAACAAATGTCACCCCTGGCTTATACAGAGACAGCAAATGTCACCCCTGGCTAATACAGAGACAGCAATTGTCGTCCCTCGATAATACAGAGACAGCAAATGTCACCCCTGGCTAATACAGAGACAGCAGATGTCACCCCTTTCTAATACAGAGACAGCAAATGTCGTCCCTCGATAATACAGAGACAGCAAATCTCACCCCTGGCTAATACAGAGACAACAAATGTCACCCCTGGCTAATACAGAGACAGCAAATGTCGTCTCTGGCTAATACAGAGACAGCAAATGTCACCCCTGGCTAATTCAGAGACAGCAAATGTCACCCCTTGCTAATACAGAGACAGCAGATGTCACCCCTGGCTAATACAGAGAAAGCAAATGTCGTCCCTCGATAATACAGAGACAGCAAATGTCACCCCTGGCTAATACAGAGACAGCAAATGTCACCCCTGGCTAATACAGAGACAGCAAAAGTCATCCCTGGCTAATACAGAGACAGCAAAAGTCACCCCTTGCTAATACATATACAGCAAATGTCACCCCTGGCTAATACAGATACAGCAAATGTCACCCCTGGCTAATACAGAGACAGCAGATGTTACCCCTGGCTAATAAAGAGACAGCAAATGTCGTCCCTCGATGATACAGAGACAGCAAATCTCACCCCTGGCTAATACAGAGAAAACAAATGTCACCCCTGGCTAATACATAGACAGCAAATGTCGTCTCTGGCTAATACAGAGACAGCAAATGTCACCCCTGGCTAAAACAGGTACAACAAATGTCACCCCTGGCTAATACAGATACAGCAAATATCGTCCCTGGCTAATACAGAGAAAGCAAATGTCACCCGTGTCTAATACAAAGACAGCTAATGTCGTCCCTGGCTAATACAGAGACAGCAAATGTCACCCTTGGCTAATACAGAGACAGCTAATATCGTCCCTGGCTAATACAGAGACAGCAAATGTCACCCTTGGCTAATACAAAGACAGCTAATGTCACCCCTGGCTAATACAGATACAGCAAATGTCACCCCTGGCTAATACAGAGACAGCAGATGTCACCCCCGGCTAATACAGAGACAGCAAATGTCGTCCCTCGATAATACAGAGACAGCAAATGTCACCCCTGGCTACTACAGAGACAGCAAATGTCGTCTCTGGCTAATACAGAGACAGCAAATGTCACCCCTGGCTAATACAGAGAAAGCTAATGTCGTCACTGCATAATACAGAGACAGCAGATGTCACCCCTGGCTACTACAGATACAGCAAATGTCACCCCTGGCTAATACAGAGACAGCAGATGTTACCCCTGGCTAATACAGAGAAACCAACCAAATGTCACCCCTGGCTAATACAGAGACAGCAAATGTCGTCCCTGGCTAATACAGAGACAGCAAATGTCACCCCTGGCTAATACAGAGATAGCAAATGTCACCCCTGGCTAATAAAGATACAGCAAATGTCACCCCTGGCTAATACAGAGACAGCAGATGTCACCCCTTTCTAATACAGAGACAGCAAATGTCGTCCCTCGATAATACAGAGACAGCAAATCTCACCCCTGGCTAATACAGAGACAACAAATGTCACCCCTGGCTAATACATAGACAGCAAATGTCACCCCTGGCTAATACAGAGATAGCAAAATCACCCCTTGCTAATACATATACAGCAAATGTCACCCCTGGCTAATACAGAGACAGCAGATGTCACCCCTGGCTAATACAGAGACAGCAAATGTCGTCCCTCGATAATACAGAGACAGCAAATGTCACCCCTGGCTACTACAGAGACACCAAATGTCAACCTTGGCTAATACAGAGACAGCAAATGTCGTCCCTGGCTAATACAGAGACAGCAAATGTCACCCCTTGCTAATACATATACAGCAAATGTCACCCCTGGCTAATACAGAGAAAGCTAATGTCGTCACTGGATAATACAGAGACAGCAGATGTCACCCCTGGCTACTACAGATACAGCAAATGTCACCCCTGGCTAATACAGAGACAGCAGATGTTACCCCTGGCTAATACAGAGAAACCAAATGTCACCCCTGGCTAATACAGAGACAGCAAATGTCGTCCCTGGATAATACAGAGACAGCAAATGTTCCTCTCCCCCTGGCAGATGCCCCCCCTCTGACTACTACAGAAACGGCATATGCCCTAACCCTAACCCTTGTCTACTACATAAACGGTAAGGTAAGTGCCGTAATGGGTCTGACCGCCTTTGTCGCATCCCCCGAAGTTACGCCACTGCAAGAGATACAATAAATACACTCTGCATATAGTAAAATATGATTTACGTTATTGCACTAATGATGTTCCTTTTTATCCTGACATTAGCGCAACCATTTCGGAAACTTACATAGTCGGAGCTGCTCTTGATTTCTTCGTAGACAAGGTACATAATATGTATTACCAACCTGTTAAAAATGTATCAATATCATTGGTTGTTACAACGTGCAGGGGTTAATAAGATTATGCGCTTGTTTGCTAATTAGAACTGCTTAGGTAATATACTATTATACAGAGAGTACATTTATAATGTTAGATTTAAACTTCTTGTATAATTCACCACAATATCGAGTACAAAATGTTAATTATGGCCCCTGCTGCTCTATATCGTGTTGAAATGGTTGCACAGAACGGGAGTGTTATCAAACAGACTAGAAGAGCTCTAAATAAGCTTAATATCGCTGAAGATAAAAATCAGTTTTCAAAAATATTTCACATGCAAGTATTAATTCTACACTAACATTAATTTTGGAACAGCACTAGTAGATGGCGGTTATTCAAGTAAATAGATAACAATATCATCATCGCAACAAAAGGGAACCAATGGTCGTGCGGTAAAGCGGTCGACTGTCCGCCACAGGGTAATGTATAATGTAGGTCATGTTGAAAGTTCCCGCTATATCTCCCGTGGTGCCTCCATAATTTATAGGTGGTAGGTTCTATGAGATCTCATCCTTACTTCACACACAATGTCACCCCTTGCTAATACATATACAGCAAATGTCACCCCTGGCTAATACAGAGAAAGCTAATGTCGTCACTGGATAATACAGAGACAGCAGATGTCACCCCTAACTAATACAGAGACAGCAAATGTCGTCCCTCGATAATACAGAGACAGCAAATGTCACCCCTGGCTAATACAGAGACAGCAGATGTCACCCCTTTCTAATACAGAGACAGCAAATGTCGTCCCTCGATAATACAGAGACAGCAAATCTCACCCATGGCTAATACAGAGACAACAAATGTCACCCCTGGCTAATACAGAGACAGCAAATATATATATATATATATATATATATATATATATATATTGTAACACTATATTTTTGTATATAATGTTACGTAGTTAAATGTTATGTAGTTTGTTGATCTTAGGTTATGTAGTAGCCGATATTCTCTCTGGTTTTACTTCAAAGATGGTAGCGTTCAGTCTCTTGGCACTCACACACAAACACACCATGAATAAAGCCAAGTTCCACGATTCAGTAACATTTATTTAAATAATAGTAAAACACATATAAATGCACTCAAGTGCCGAAATATTCACAAATATGCTTTAGCAGAATAAACGTTGACTGTGTACTGTTAAACTTCAACTTATCTCTGAATGTATACTGTCTTCTCATATGAGTAAGAGTACGTATATTTAATAACTTGATTTCTCTCTGAACACCTGTATACTGTCTTATCGTATAAGAGTACGTATACTTAATAACTTGTCAATATATGTATACTGTCTTGCGGTAAGAGTACGTATATCTAACATGTATACTGTCTTACAGGCAAGAGTACGTATATCTAGTATGTATACTGTCTTGCGGTAAAAGTACGTATATCTAATATGTATACTCTCCTACAGGCAAGAGTACGTATATCTAATATGGTGTCTTGATGTTTCTATCTCTATCGTCAGTCTGTCGATCGGTAGGTCTCGATGTCTCTCGTCAGTCTCCTCGAATTCCAGCTACATCTCTTATTTATGTGTTGGTGAATTATCACGTGCCCCAAACGCCCAGAACTTTTGATTGGTTCCCTACCACCCTTTCTAACTCATCTAAATATTAATGACTCTTATTCCAGCCTAGGGATTGGTGCGGCTAAAAACTCACTATGGGCTAGTATTCCTTTGTCTCCCTAATTACATCTATCGTCACCTATCTCTGGGGTCATAGACCTGTGATGACAACCAATTTTACCCTAAACAAAGATCAACCGCTGGAATTCTAGTTATCAAAACATAGGACTGTATCATGGACCCATGAGTTTGACAGTGGTTCTAAAATTGTATAGACCTATCTAAAGCTATTGTTACATATATATATATATATATATATATATATATATATATGCCATGTTCCTTATACCGTAATATAATGGTTTTGTCTGGTGCCGGAGCCACTGCGTTAATAATATTTGAATTAATTGATATTTGAATAAATTGTAACTATTTTAAGATACAAAACCATCTATAGTTATATTTTGAGAGCTAGATTTTTTGCCAAATGATATATTTTTTCCTCCAAAACTATGCACATATTAAGGATATAAAAGATGTTTCTATACTGCTGACCCTTACATTGGCATTTGAAGAGGTTTTGTTATTAAACGCAGCTGTTACGAAATCAAAGGACGGGACTCCGTCATGCGCGGTTGACGGACTGCTTATTATTGCATATTTTTTTTGTTTTCTTTTGTTTTCGGGGCTAGGGTTAGAGTTAGGGTTAGGAATAGGGCTAAGATTAGGGTTAAGGTAGGGGGTTAGGGATAGGGTTAGGGATAGGTACTTCTAGAGCGCATGCGCATCTATCCCTGTTCGTTGGTCCCGTAACAACTGCGTTTTTAAAATCCCTTCTTTATCCCCAGAGAATTTTGGTAACAGGTGAGGGAGGCACATGCTAACCTATGTCCCCCGGTAAGCCATTGCTCTAATTAAAATTTCTTGTTGTTTAAGAATAAATACTTAATGTAAAACATGTGAATTTTTTTTCTGTCATTGAGGCTGACCTCTGACCTCAGAAGATTTACTTACGTAATTAATGCAAGACGTCCACCACACACATTGCGACCTATTTTCCTTTTCTCAAGAAATGCTAAAATTAGTATAATGACAGTCTGCAAAAAAAAGAAAGGGTATATTAAGATATGAATTGTATATTTAACTATGTGATGTAATTATACATAGTGGGCTCAGTCATGGCCGTAGCCAATTTTTTTTTTTTGGGGGGGGGGCTGTGCGGAGAGTATTTTATAAGAAAAAATTGGAACGCAATGATAAAGAATGTTTCAAATATTTATTTAATTGTAAACAAGTATTTAATGATACACTATGTGATTATTTTATTTAATTAATTAATATTATATTTTTACATATTTTTTTACGATTTGCATATTGATAGAAGTATATTTTATAATAGAATTTTATTTTTGGAATTAATTGGGGGGGTGCAGCCCTCCCAGCCCCCCCCCCCCCGGTTACGGCCTGGGGTTCAGTTAATGACACCGTTTTTTTTAAAGTAGTTTTTTTTTTTTTAATTTAGGGTACCGCTGCTTTGACCTACTTGCACGCGGTAATCACATGCTAGCATAGATCTCGATCTGAAACATGTATTACACTGGTAAACAGTGATTTTATTGCCAGTGATATTTGAATCATTTTATACAAAGTCAACTATGCTGAATTAGAATATGTAAGTGCTTTTGCTAGATTGGCTCTATTTTACGAGATAATTAAAATTAATTATATAATGTATGCACCGTGTTTGAAAATTGTCAAGAATTGCATGAAGTAAAATAGTATACTAACAAATACTAGTGAAAATGTTAATAGTCATGCAGAATTTTGTTTAAAAAGATATGTAATAGTGCCATAGAAGAAAACATTTTCATTTGAAAAACTAATTATGTCTAATTAATTAATTAATATGTTAATTGTCTATGGTAATGCATTAGCAAATCGCTGTTTGCTCGACTTCCATTTGTGTGTGTCGTTGGGGCAATTGCGCTGGAGGCTCCAACTGTAGTCAGCCATCATATTATGTTCCATCTTCCCTGATATCTCTCCTCCATCAACCTCATATCCTGATGGAACCTCTCGCCTTGTTTCTCACGGAAGTCCCCAAGGTTACCTGGAAATTTGTCTAAATGACTGTGCAGGTAGTGGTGCACCTTGATGCTTATATTTGCTTCAATGTTTCTGAAGTTAGCGAGCATATCTTGTACCAGTTTTTCGTAATTCTCTGCTTTGTTATGACCTAAGAAGTTCCTGAAAACTGGAAATGAAAATCGTTCCATGAAGAAGCTTCAAGGTGATCCTGGGAAATCGGTAAAATTTTGATCGTTGATGAGTTTTCGAAACTGAGGACTGTCAAAATCCCAAAGCTTTAACAAATTGTCTCATTAAACCTAATTTGATATGAAGCGAAGGAGAATGATCTATTTTGGTCAACCAGTGGTTTGTTGACGACATTTTTACTCCACAGTCATGGTTTCCCTTGCAGGCCATGTCACTCTTGTCCAATGATCTGCCTCTTGTCCCCTGTTATCCTAAAGGCACAAGAAGCACGGGTATTTTTGTGTATCCTGACTGCTACCCCAAGCCAAGAAGCTTACCATTTTTTAGATCAACACAAATTGACCACTGATGCTCATAATAACAGACTTTCTGCACATACTGTTTTGATATCCTCATACTCTTCTTTAGGTGTTGTTGAGTGAGCAACAGGAAGAGATGCGTAACGGTTACCATTGTGTACATTAGGAACACACTTCAAGCTTCTGATGAACTGTCTATAAAAAGACGCCAGTCTTTAGAGTAGTAGTCTTGTAGTCCCATTTGGAGCAGAATCCGAGGATGTCATTACAGTAAACAAGATCTTCCTCTTGGCTGAAATATGGACAAAGAAACCTTCTCTTTCCGATAAGAAATTTTTTTAAAATTCTTGCTTGAGAAAATTCTCTTCATTGAGCCTGGACGCTAAAAGCTCAGATATTTGCTAGTGTATATCTAGGCATTGTATCAGGCTCATTGAGTTCTTCTTGACAAATGGTTATAGGTAAGTTGAAGAACTTCCTTCATAATCGCAAGTCCACTTTTTCACTCTGCCAAAACCTCCAGATCTGCCCCTCGTCAGAGCTCTTCATGGTGCAAGCTCCGATAATCCACTAAACACTGGTATAGAGCTTTCCATCTACTATGTGGAATTGGTCTCCTTGCAGATTCAAGATCAGGATAATCTCACTTAGATTTCTTGTGGCGATTGAAGCCTTTAATCGATTCACTATCACAAAATAGCAATCACCAAAAATGGTTCGGCTCTCGCCATACCATTGGTACACCGAAACTTAGACTTTTCTTCTCATCATTTGTCCACTGCCGTAGGCTCTCCACTCAGTTTTTGCAGACCTTATGGGGAGCCCAAGACTTGTCTTGGTCTCCCAGCTTCACACCGAAATAAGCCAAATATGCCTGCTGCACAAAGTCGATTATATTTCTTCTTTGCTTTTCAATCATGTATTCTCCACAGATGTAACAGAATACATTCGGATTATGTTTGCAGCATCTTCGTGATGAACTCATGATGTCTGTAGAAAGCAGCTATAAAAGAGAAATAACTAAACAAAGTTATAACTTGGTATAGTTAAAGTAAACAACAGACACCAAACTTATTGCATTTGTTTTACACAAAGGGTACAATCATATTTTCAAGGGTGTCCAATATCTCAGAAACTAGAGCCAATTCAGCAAAAGCAGTGGCAGTTTTGAAATCAGCACCCATGAATGGCTATAAATTCATTCAAACATTCTTGGCAACTCGCAAAAATTTTTTTTTGTTGGGCTGTGTTATTAATGCAAGGGAAGTAGTTAAGCTCATCTAATAATGGCGTTCGTCATAGAAATCACGGTTAAATCCAATTATTCATGATAATTTTTTTTCCCCAAAGAAAAGACTTATATAAATACTTTTGGGTTAGAAAAAAGGTTAGACATTTTTATTTTCTTTCTTAAAAAAAACTTGTTCATAGTTTTTCTTTGTAGTAGGTTGCATAAAACAAACCGTTTTTTTTATGGTGGGTCACGAACATTGGCGTAAATAGCTTAACTCGTGCGCGGGGCACAATACCTTTTTAGAGCTCCCCCCATTGGAAAACCATATAATATTATATGTAAAATATACTATTTAGCGCCCCTTTGTGGGCATGATGCCCCCTTCGCCCACCCCTCGCTACGCCACTGGTCACGAAACGCGTGCCAAAAATTTGACCTAAATAACACTTATTTACAGCAAAGAGCCAACGCTCCAATTAAACATGAAAATATTGGTTTAGTTTAGCAGAACAGTACACCTGTCTCAAGACTTTAAGACAGTAAACAAGAAAGAAAGTTTTCAACGATACAAAAAAACTTTTTATTATAGGAAATAGATTGGTTTAGCGTAATAAATGAGATTTTAGCTGTTGTATACATTCTGATAATTCGTCATTCCTTGGCTCATACTTTGTTTACTTTTCAGTGCAATACAGGCAGCACTCAGGTTATCACTCAGTCTGTTTCTTGTGTCACATTTGATTAAATGGAGTGACATTTCAATCGCGTGTCGACAGATGAGGCTCTGCGTGCCGACTGTGTCACGCGTGCCATAGGATCGCCGCCACTGTCATAATGGATCGCGAAGCGAAAATTTTCAGAGCAACCAAAGTTATGAGTTTTTATACTTACCGCTGGTATGGAGCTACGAGATACCGCGTCTCGTAGTATATCTAGCCGGATTGCTAGCAACATGACTGAATCTGAGGAGAGTAATTGTTTGACGTAAAACACGTTTCTCTGTAAAGAGACACGCGTGGGATCAATAAAAGTCGCGCAATAGGTATTAAATGTTTAAAGTATAATTTATAGAATGTTCTGAAGAGACGTATACACTGACGATATTGATATTATGTTAGAACGAGGAATTAATATATAGTAGTAGATATATAGTATATAGCGCTGATTCAGCTCATGATAAATCGAGTAAAGAATTTGTAAACAGTATTCCAGTTTAAAATTCTTGAAAAAATCGGATCTGCTCGAAACTAAATAATAACCTAGCCTACCGATCAAGCCTATGCAAATGTTTTGCAGGGTGCAGCTAGTATATAATATAATAAATTTAAAAATTGTGCAAATCTTATTGAAGAGTCACATGCGGCTTTAGTTGTTTTAGGCCAACATTAATGTAGACTGTAGTAGTGTACTAACACAGAAAAATAAACACCAAAGTAGTTTTTTTCTTACATAGGCACCGCACATACACAAATATGCGTGTGCAAAGAAATATTGAATTACAAAACAAAACACTATCAAGAAAATATCGCTAATTTATGCGCCTTGACCTTTGAACTCTCTATCCCCGAACAGATCCGGAAGTCTTGGCTTTGAGCCTATAAAAGTCACAAGAAGACTATGAATAAATATATCTATTGTTCAATTGCTTCAAGTTCAATGCATTTGATACTTTTACAAAGTAATGAGTTTATAGTGCATTCACCTACCATTCAGCTCGTTACAACTGATTTAGGAAAAAATCACATTCAAGAAGCACCAATCAACGTGAAGTGACGGCCCTCATCGACGAAGACGCGACGTCGCTCTATCTGGGTCCAGCTAATTTGCGTCATCAGTTTGTGCGTTGGTGAAGGAGGTATTGTTCCGGCGGTCCGCGTAGTTTATCTTGACCCCATTTTCTGAACCCCACCCCCCTGCCACCCTTCCCACAGCAATACATTAATCATGTTTTAGCTCATTTTTTTTAAAAGCTCTCTTTAAATCCCTAACCATGTCTTATATATTGCCTAGTATAATGTTCACCCTTTACCCTGTAAAAGTACAATAATGAAAGTGGCAAGAAAAGGACTGCATGGTTTAAAACTAATGGAGTTTTTTAAGCCCCAGTTTCTTCATCAAGTAGAAGGAAAATTCATTCCGCCGGATCTAAATTAAAAGTATTTTTTGCTGTTGTTTCTTTCTTTCTACGCCACTAGCTACCGTATTTTTCTCTTCTACTTGGGTACAGTTTATATTTCATCGAGCCTGCTAAAAGTAAACATCTGCTTCATAACCAAGAGCTGGACCTGTTTTGTTCTCATTTGATAGTGAAGTTGATAATTAACTCGACTCGCATGCAAATGGTAAAGCTTTCAATCCCGGTTAAAACCAAAAAAATCTAACTTAGCTGATAGGTGTTACATAAATAGTCTAAATTTTGGTTGGAAGATTTTAGTAAGTTTTTGTTTAGCTTTATTAACGTTGAATGCCAGAGCGCAGCGCGCCTCATTATTTAAACAATGTTATGCCGTGTTGAAGGAGAACACATTGGACATAGCCATTTTTCTGTGGAAAGGTAATGTTACATTTCGTTGGTCCGCTATGTTGAACACAGGGAAACAGTTGCTAGCGAGGGGTGAACAACAGTGGCATAGCGAAGGGTGGTAAAGGCGGGCATCATGCCCAAGGCGCTACTCACAAAGGGGCGCCAAATGGTATATTTTACATAAAATATTATATGGTTTTTGAATTGGGGGGGGGGGCGCTAAGAAAGGTATTGTGCCCCAGTTGCAAGTTAAGCTCGCTGTTACGCCACTTTTTAAAGTTTGAGTTTCAGTTGGTTAAAATTGAAATAAATAATAATAATAGTAGCTTTCACGGGTAGACCTTTAACTGTGGAGGTATGTGGAGGTGTGTGGAGCTGTGTGGAGGTGTGTGGAGGTGTGTGCATCGAATTCATTCTGATGAATGGGACGGAAAGGACAGACAAGAAAGGTAAACTTAAATTATTTAACAAGGCCTTAAAAAAATTTTAGCCTATGACGTGCTTCAACACGTCAGTACAATGAACACATGTTTCGTACTTATAATGTATACTTACAGTACTTACGATGTATGCCTACAGTACTTATGATGTAAGCTTACAGTACTTACGATGTATATTTATAGTGCTTACAATGTATACCTACAGTGCTTATGATGTGTACCTACAGTACTTACGATGTGTACCTACAGTACTTACGATGTATACATACAGTACTTACGATGTATACTTACAGTACTCATAATGTATATTTACAGTACTTACGATGTATACTTACAGTACTTACGATGTGTACATACAGTACTTACGATGTATACTTACAGTACTCATGATGTATATTTACAGTACTTACGATGTGTACTTACAGTACTTACGATGTGTACCTACAGTACTTACGATGTGTACCTACAGTACTTACGATGTATACATACAGTACTTACGATGTATACTTACAGTACTCATGATGTATATTTACAGTACTTACGATGTATACTTACAGTACTTACGATGTGTACCTACAGTACTTACGATGTTTACCTACAGTACTTGTGGTGTATACTTACAGAGCCGGTCTTACGATTTCTGGGGCTCTAGACAAACGTGATCTACGGGCTTTAGCCAGAAAAGCTGTTAAAAACGTCACTTGCATAATTAGTACTTATCTTATTACACCTCTCGAATAGTGAGATGGTTCATATGATGCTACAATTTAATTACAACAGATACAAATTAAGTGTTCATTTTATCTGAAGTCTTCTGTATACATTGATCTACAGTGTAGCAGTGTAGCAGTCTATCTAGCCCACCATTAAGTACGGCTTTGCTAACACGTTTGTATTATCATAGATAATCATCAATGGAAGAGTACAACAGGTTTGACGCGTGTGACTCACATAACTGACTCCTGGCTCACCTGGTCGCCGGCAAGTCTATAAATGGTGCAAAAAACAACAACATAAACAATAACAGCCACAATCTTAGTAAAGACTGATATATCGCTCAGGTCGTCCACCTACCTGTAAATTTATTTACCTGCTGAATGTAGCTGGGAAAAGGTTACACCTTGTCACTGACTCCTGGCTCACCTGGTCGCCGGCAAGTCTATAAATGGTGCAAAAAACAACAACATAAACAATAACAGCCACAATCTAAGTAAAGACTGATATATCGCTCAGGTCGTCCACCTACCTGTAAATTTATTTACCTGCTGAATGTAGCTGGGAAAAGGTTACATCTTGTCACACGAGACAGGCGACCTGTGTGCAAATTTTACAGTACTCTCTATAAATTGCAGCAAGTTTGTATACGAGGGAGTAAGTAAGTCGGAGACGAAAACATTCTTTTTGTAAGTATGTAACACATATATAAACTGATTTGTGACGTTACTCAGTCGAGCAGGGATTTCTCAATAGATTTTATTAATATTTCTCATTTGATGATTCTGTAGTCCTACTTACTGTGTTCTCTTACCTCTTCTTGTTTAATGGCAACATACTTAGCAGTGACATAGCCGGTGATTATATTTTACTTATGGGCCCAGCGAGTTAGTTGGCTACCATGTTATGAACATTAGTATAAATCTTTTTTATGGGAAATTGTAACAGGGTGGCCCCTAACCCACTGTGGGGCCGCTGTGTAATAAGCGGCTCAGTATATAAGTATATGTATTTCTATTATATAATTGAATTGTATATTAATATTGTTGAAAGAATGTTACTTCATTGTGCTTACAACAGGACGGCTAGTAGTAGTAAGTAATACGTGTTATTAATATTTCTAAATATTTTCCTTATGTGAAATTTTTATGGGGGCTAAGACCACCATGCAGTAATATGCTCAGTATAATAGTATATATATATATATATATATATATATATATATATATATATACTTGCATTTGACTATTATATTAATATTGTTTATACAATGCTATTTCACTTAGCTCAAAACAGGACGGCTGGTAGAGGTCATACATGTAATTAACATTTCTACATACTTTTCGTATAGGAAATTGTTATAGGGTGGCCCTAACCCAGATTGGGTCCACTATGCAGCAACATAAGTATATATAGTGTAGATTATATTGACGGTTATACTAATATTTGTATAGAATGTTGTTTTACTGTAGTTAAAACATGACGGCTATCAGTAATACATCAAAGAATACGATGTCCAATATACTACTTCTGATTCTACTTTCCTGTGTTTTCATAAACGTCAAAGGAGGTAGGTGTTAGTTTCAAACTTTATTTAAATGTACCTAATGTAAGTGTTGTTTGTTACGATGTAGGTTATTTTTAGCACAATAGTTTGCGGGTTTCAGGAACAAAAGAGTGCTTGGTAAGGGGGTGTATCATTGTGACCAGATAGATGAATCACTAGAGCGACAGCACGTTCCCATTTCCCAGTTAATTGTGTTACTGAGGGCTCACAAAAACAATTTACCTGGAGAAGAATGACCGTGACACGAAGGGTGAAGTTTGGGGACAGAGCTACAAATTGTAGCTGATACTGCATCTAATTAGGAAAGCCGTGCTGTAGAATTTACTCAGGGGGGGATGCTGAGTTAGAAAGTTTCATAGGTCCCTTGTTTAGATGTCAAATCTCTTTTCCACCTCCCAGACCCGTCAAATGAATTACCCCGAGGGTAGAGTTAGTTGGGATAAGAATTAATTAGTGGTATTAAATCACTTATGTCAAGCCAATCGTTTGCTGTATAAAATCTGGACGATTCTGTATGTAAGTCAGACATGAGAGAGACTGAGAACTAGATAGCAGAGCGAGAGCAGGAGAGTGAGATCGGGACGTAAACTGAAGTGATGTATGTGAGGAGAACTGGCGTCAACATATATACATAATAAACGTGTGTTATCAGCAAAGAAACCGGTATTTGTTGACTTATTAGCGGAGACTGAAAGTGATATGTGAAAAAGGAAATATTGTCACCATACCATCTACATCTACTCTCTCATACTTCTAGACAGCGATCTGTTCGTGGCAAGGACTGGCATTAGGACTATCCCACCACGTAACATTGGTACCCTGCTATTTTTCAGTACGTAGAGGTTAATAAGTACAGTCTGTAGTTGGTACACTGTTATTAATTTTTCCACAGGGATGTAGGACGAGCAAACTTTCAACGAAATTTGTTTAATCTGTTTCAATACTTAATTAGTAAGACCTAGTCTGATATGGATGAACCGGGCCCGTTGCAAAGGAATGGGGAAGGAGGGGGGTTAGGTTTGTCAAATGCACTCTTAGTTTCTGGTGGCACCGTCGAGTTATACAGTTTGGGTGGCTGGGGAAGGGGCTTTCTCTCTCTCTCTCTCTCTCTCTCTCTCTCTCTGAACTCTCTCAGTGATAACTGCGGGCTGATACTTATTCTTTAGACTTCCCTTTCAATAGCAAATGTCAGGTACCCAGTATTAATGCTGTGTAAACCCTGGGGCATCGATCGGACACGAGAAAATTCTTGGCAATCATCGGGATCCTTCGTTTAGAAGTCAAGAGTTCTACCACGTCTGTCGACCTGAGGGTCCCTGGTTTGATCTCCGGTGAAGACAAGTTGTGATTTCAAGTCATGGTGACAGTACCCGCTATATCTTCTGAGCTTCTCCTAAGGCTATTGCATTATCGGCTATGGTGGGGATAAAAAAATAGAACAACATAAAACAAAGAGATTTTATCTCATACTTTCAGGGGCTACGCACATAAACACAAACACACACACACACACACCGCGTCCTAGATGTTTCTTCTAAAAGTAAAATATATTTTTTTGTAATCAGCAGGTACATGCACTTTCAAGAATAAAACGTACAATGTGGGGCAAACTACAATTTCAAACAATATCTCCTGCACCTGTGTTGCCTACAGGTCTGAGGCCAGATTTCAGTGTGACTATTCCAAGTACGACGCTAGCTCCAGGTCTGTAACTAGAGACGCTCCAGCAGTGGTTCTCTTAGTGTGGGGTCGTGATCCCCAAATGTTGGGGTCGCGTATGAATTTCAAATGGGACACGATAATAGCTAAATATGTCTCCCTCGAAGGTAATTTTCATATCGTGCGGTGTATGAGTTGTATTTCATACATTTCTTTGTTATTTCTGTTCATATCGTATGCTGTTCATGGCAATAAAGGCAACATGTTCTTTTCTATTGCAGTCCATATATTTCGTATATTTCTTTGTTATCTCTCCTGTCGGATTTCGTTCAGCTAGCTTCAGCAGGCTTTTCCACTAGTAAGAACATAATGAACTATTATTTTTCATGTTTATATCTTTAATGCTTAAATAATAAAAATACAGTTTTCATGATATTTTTTAAAAACTATACAGTGTTTTATAAATCAGCGGAATTCTGGTGTCACAAAGACCCACTACTGGTAACACACAATACACAAGAAGTATTACTAAAAATAAAGGAAAAAAGTTACAATAGAACAACAGTAGATAATTCCGCTCATGAGGTTGTTGTTTCTTCTTATACTGTTTGGTAATTATTTCCGCCAATAATCTCCCTTGTTCGTTTTATAGCAATCTTATTGTTCAAAGTGGAAGGGATTGTCAGTTATGTTCGTATTAGGGTGTTAACATTTTTTTTATGAAACCACTTCCAATCGAGGAATCTTTACGTGTAATTTAATAATATAAATTGCATTTTAGATTTTTTTTTAAAAGTTCCGCCACCTTCCCCTTTTTCGGAAGAAACAAGTGAAAAAAATATTTTTTTAAAAAAAAAGAACATGTTTTTTATAGCTTAATTCAAAAGATTTATAATAATTAATCAACTTTTATTAACAAATAAGATACAGAACAGTTTTTAATATGTACAGAATTACAAGAAATGTTTAAAACATATTTTTTCCTAGGAATTTCAGATAAAAAAATTCAAATTTTCTAGATTTTGCATGAAGTTCCACCATCAGTTTCACAGCACGTTCAGCAATTTGGTTAGATCTGGGAATGTTAATTAATGACTTCTCGACTGACTAATGGGTCTTTAAACACTTAATTTTCTTGCATTTTATCCTGATAAGTGAGGTAAACATATTTTATTAAACAATTTGAAATCATCTCGCCATTCAGGGTTCTCGCCTGTGCTAAGATCATCAGTCACAACGAGGCGGTAATCAGCCTGAAGAGTGACATAGTTTTGCATTAATTTGTCGTTGAAGGAATAGTTGAGTTCTGGTTTGCTCGTTGGCTCTTGAATAAGAAAATTCATGACATATTTCAGAAGGGGGTCGAGTACATGGTGCTGACAGCCAATATATTGTAGCTTCTGAAAGCCCTTGCTCAAGACATCATCCTGTATGAGCTTCACAATCCCATGCAAACGATCAGTATTTACTGCGGTCGTGTCGGATATTATCATGCAAATATTTTTCCAAGCATCATATTCATCAATTAGCTGATGTAGTTCATTGTGAATAGCCACGGCGGAACCACTCTCACATTTAAGAATACCAAGTTTGATTTCGGTTGTCATATTTTTCAGCAGATCTACTTGATTATTTTCCCCATGCACTCATTTACCATCAAACCGAAGACAATAGGGATCTTTGCTTTGACGTTTTTTGAACAATTTTGATTTTCATTATCCTTCCTTCAGAGATTTCTGGTCTGGTTTCCAGACACCAGCCTGACTTGGTACCGGCACGTCGTGACCCTGTTCAGCAATGGTTGCAAGAACGTCATATGTTTTATGTGTAGAAATGTTGCTTTTCAGTACTAGCAAACCCGCTGTTACAGTGCCTGCTCTTTGGTATTTTGGTTTGCATTGAGGAGAAGATGACGTGGAAGAATAGGTTAGCGAGTCGGGTGAACAAGCAGAGGTTTCAGAATCCGAAGATTCTGAGAAGTTGAAGGTGCTTGTGTAGGGTTGTGACTGAGAAGAGCTAAAGGATTGAGTTTTTGATAGTCGGATTCGTTTTGGGTGGATTGATTCAAAAGAGGTTTGTTTGACCTTGAATAATCAACTTTTTCCTCCACTCTTTAACTTTGACTCTGAGCTCTTTTTCCCATTCTCCATTAACTTTGGCATTATCTAAATAACTGGAGAGTGTTGTAGTAAATTTATTGTGATTTGTTTCTTTTATTTGTAATATAAATCAATCAGCACTTAGTTTCTTTCTGATTACTGCGTTGGATAATAGAGGAAAGTCTAGAATTTCCCTCCAGAGCAACTTTATATCCGTAATTATAATTTTGATTCGATTCAGTTGCCGTTTCTGGCTATTGAACAGAAAAGTGAAGTTTCAAAGAATTTGACGGTTTGTAGGTATCCGTGTGAGATTGATTAGCTTTTCAACAGATTAAAATCTTGGATTCCTCTTTTGTTTAGAAGATGATAGTAGATTCTTTCTCCAAATACAACTGTTTGACTTTACACTGTTCCTGGAATTTCTATAAGACATTTTATTATGGTTTAAAAGTAATTAAATGTTTTGCACTTTTCTTCCTCTCTGTAAGACTTGCAACCTTGCACTGAAAACGAGATAGTTTATCCAAATATTCAAAAATATTCGACAATGTTCTAAAAATTCCAGAATATATATTACATATTTGCACCTGAAACAGAAAATAAAATAAGATATAACAATAATGAAATAGTTATATATAGTGAACTCACCCCAAGCTGGAACGAGTTTACTAGGCATAGCTGGAATCAAAACAAAGAGAAAAAAAATGAATAACCATCTGTAAATGACTTTTTTTTATAAACAAATGGAAACAACTGAATGGAATGTACTTAAAAGCAGTTAAGAAAGTCATATAAAAATTCAGTGTAAAATTGAAACCGAGAGTCAAACTGCGCGATATGTGAAAACAAAAATGAAAAGGGTGGGGGGGGGATTTTTTTCAATTTAAAAAAAAAATAATGTTCCTACTGTCATCTACATATAATTGTTCTTCGAATGTAAGGGGTTTTATGTTCGTAACGAAAAATAATGAAAATAGTTATCACCCTAGTGTGTATCCTCCAACACAAAATTTTAAGTTGTTGTTCATATCTTGTGATTTAATAACCTTTTATTTCGTCCCAATAATATGCTATACGTTTTTTTTTTTATTTCATCGCTGATTTTCCCGGTAAATAACCAGACAACGAAGAATAGAACATTAAACTTGCGTAATTAACTGGAATGACATTAATTTGTTGTGTTTAATTGAAATAAAAATATGTTTACCATAATAAGGGCTTGGTTTTATTAAATCTGTTGAGTAAATTAAAATAGTATAAAAGTATTTAGTTCAGTAAATATATAAAAAAACCCACACCAACATACTTATACAAACCATCATTTAGTACAGTTAAATTTGATATCAAATCATGATGCCTTTATAAAAAAAAAGCATTTAACTTTAGCGTTAAATTTCAAACGTTTATGCTTATGTCGACATGTAAATATAAACTCCTACATACATCCTTACATACATATCTATAATGTTTATATATATTTATATGTTGGTGATTGAAGAAGATATTGAAAAATGGAGAGATAAGAAGGTCTGTCTCTGTATGAACTCTTTTCTGAGTGATAAATAAGCTAACAGCTGTTTACCAATCCCTCTCCCTCTATCTGAACTCTCTCAGTGATAACTGCTGGCTGAGGTGAGATCCAACTCGCTGTGTCTCTCAACATCTGGGAACGGCCGTAAAGGCCAATGGCGAGAAAGCTACACGACGTGTCCATCATGTGGTCCGCCAACTCGAGGCACTGAAATAGCATATGATCACAGATAAATCCCACTAGGAGGTAATGTTCATCAGTTGGGTAACTAGAGTGGGGGAAGACGGTTAAGGTCCACACAGTCAAAGGAGTGGGGGCACATTCTTCACTTCAGTACTTCCCTCATCCCGGTCCTTAATTGTCCACCTTCTGGTGATACTAGCGCTAGTAACTCATAAGTAGTTATATTAGAGCATACGGCCGGCCATTAGGCCGATTGCTCCGAATTTGGTCCCACACCTTTTCAGGGGGCCGCAGTGATTTACATTTAACTAATTAATAGTAATAGTTGTTATTGTAAAAAAAAAAATAGAAGACGAGTCTCGCAAGCAACCGTTAAATTGAACCCCTGAAATTCGTGTGGCCGGCCCTGTTTGAGAACCCTTACATAAACCTACCTACTCACGTTATTTAGAAGAGACTTAGCCTTGACTGTACCCGGACATAAGCCTCATTAGACAAAACCCTCACGGACAAATCAAACACAAGGCTAAATTCGATAGGGACGTAATCGCTACGCTTCATATTTTAGTGATATTTAACTTAGCCATATCATATATGCTGGAGGTAGGGCCGAGAGTTCTAGAGCGCTTTACTGTCGACCCGAGAGTCCTTGGGTCAATCCTCCTTGAGAACCAAGGAAACTTTTCAACGTGACACATGAGTAAAATCCACCCAGTTTCAAATTCATCTGTATAGGTGGTAAATCGGGCTAAAGAAATAACAATTAAATATTTTTCTTTGTTCTTGATTTAAGAAATGTTACATTTAATGAGAGAGACAATGTTAAATTTCAGTCCATGCACCTCACTACTACTTCCACACTTTAGTTTTTTAGTTGATCAGAATAGTCAACAACGGCAAGACCAATTGTTAGGGTGACGTATTTTTCTACCCATTGACATATTGCGTCAGACGAGCGCTCCTTTCTGACGCGAGGTCAAATAAACAATGGACAATTCCCCCATATCGGCTTTGGGGAATGACATTTCGCCTAGAGCAGTTTCAAGACAGGCCGAACATAAAACTGTACACGTTAAGTTGTTAATGCTGATTTTGGTATGAAGAATTGTATACAGAGTAGGTGGTCTGCAAGATATTGTCCAATTTAGTTTTATTTTTTACAGCTTAACAAACGGGCATGCCATTTTTTGATTCCTTAAAAAAAAAGAGAATATAAATTTAATTGCTCGTTGTTAACTTGAACTTATCATTTTAACATATGGTTTGAAGAGTTAAACTAAAAAAAAAATAACAGCTGACAATAGTGCTATTTTATATGATATTCAAAAACAATGTGTAGTCTTTATGGTGGTCAAATCATAATAATATTAGAAATATAGACATCAAATAATTTACTTACCTATAATATAACCATAATTAAATCAACTCTCCAATAATATAACCATAAATATATCAACTCTCCTACAATATAACCAAAAATATATCAACCCCCCTAATGTCAGGGGTTGTGAGTAATTTGGCGAAAACATTCCCACTTTATTCCAACCCTTGACTAGCACGGCCACCCTCTAATAGTATATAATATATAGGATACATATATAATAGTATATGTCTCATTATTCCCCCCATTCCTACCTCCACTTCCGAAATTACGTGGCCAGCTAAGCTTAGATAAAAGCATTACATTCCGACGGGGGAACCGAGAGCTCAGGAATCTGACCGAGAAATTTCATTTCGCACTTCTGACCACTCTGCCCCTGTTCGGCTACCGACAAAGAAATAGAAGTCCGTTCAGATGTCCAGCTGCTTTTGTCCTTTGTCGGTATGACCTACTTCCATCCCCCCCCCCCCAAATTTAGGGCGGGAAATTAGCGACCACTGATTGATAGGGTAAAGAGCGTGGATGAATGATTGGTCGGGGGTCACGTGTGCAAAAGTGAGTGCATGAGAGGACCGACATATAGTTTTAGACATTCGACTGAGGTTTCTCTTAGGGAACAGGCAACATATGAGAGAGAGAGAGATAAATCGAGAGAACGTCCTTCACTTTTATCATTTTTATTCGATTATTTTTGCTGTATTTTTGGCAAGCCTACAGATCCTGTTTAGCACTGGTGCCTTTATGTTAATAAATATTTTATATTGTTAGACAAGACCTGTTGGTTGATTATCTTCAATTATTGTACGTGTGATTTCTGGTGACACTCTGTGGCAGAAACACAAATACAAATACAAGTCCAAAATTAAGTCAGCACTCATACACCTAGACAAAAAGCCAAGGATACCCTCAAAGGGGTTCTCAGTATATAACCATCAATAAACCAACCTACCTTAATGTAACCATCAAAAATCAACCTACCTTAATATAATCATAAGAATCTGTAGGTCGCTCAACACTTTACCCCAATGACTCTACCTAGAAATTTGCATTTATAACAATAAAAAAAGCATTATATTTTTTCCCTTTAAACAACAACAAACGAAATCATGATTGATTTGTGCCACAAACATACGCCTAAGTACATGAGTGTATTAGAATAATCATATTTCAATATGTACCGTATTTATTTATAGCATACGTAGTTTGTGTTAAACCGTGTACTAAGTACCATAGCTAAAACAAAATATAAACATTTTAAATCGTCCTCAAGTTATGCTCTACGAATTTCTTTATTTGTACACTAGATATTAAGCCCGGCATTGCCCGGGAAATCTAGGTGTAATGTGAAACCCCTTCCTAATAAATCTAACTACTGAATTCTAAATACGATTAATTAGGTTAATCAGGTGCTGATTTATGCCACCTTCCTAATGTTCAGAAATGGCCTAATTCCAAACGTCACAAATTACGTTTTACCCGTCAACGCTAACCAACCCAATCAAACCAACCAAATCAACCAAAGCAAATCAACCATCCAAACCAAACCACCAAAGATTTTCGATCTATTGCAAGTTTTAAAAAAGTAGGAAGTTTTGTTTTAAAGATTGCTTGTGCTTAGATTGCTTGTGCTTAACAATGTAATATTTACAAATAGCATAAATTTAAATTAATAAAAAAATTGTACCATCTAATGCGTAAAACTCCAATCTAAAGGATTTTCGATCTATTGCAAGTTTTAAAAAAGTAGGAAGTTTTGTTTTCACAAACGTAGATAGTTATTATGAAAAATGCTTTTGATTAAACACGAACATTTTGTTCGTCAAATGCGCAGCCGATTTCCGTCAAATCAAGAGCATAACTATTATTTATTTTTTATTTATAGATAAACTGTACCTTCGGGAAATGACGTCATAGAGGATTTTTATTTATAGCGACGGGGTTCCCATTCTGCAAAATAAATTGTACCATCGGGAAATGACGTCATAGATTATTTATATCGACGGTTTTTCCACACGCCGCGGCCGGACGGACGACAAGATAACTATTTTATTAGTAGGAAAATGTACTAAAAAAATAAATTACACTTTAATATTACTAGTAAACAAAGGCCCGGTACTCTAACCGGCTAGAAGGCATGTATTTAGAGTAGAATATGGAACTTTTGAATCTTACATCCAACTGTACATGATTCGCACAAACAACACCTTATCATTGATACATTTTTATTCATTCATAATGTATCATGTTCAACATGAAGTTTTTTTTTTTTTTAAGAGACGAGAGTGAGTGCCTGTCAGTTAAGCGAGTCGCTACAAGTTTAACAGGAGGTTTATTTACTGTTTCACACATTGTTGAATAGTACAAAATATCGCGCCGAGTATTAAATAAGAAAATATTGCCAACCCGGTGCACATTTTATAACTGTATATAAAGATATAAAACAAATGTAAAATTCCTTTTTTTACCTTTATTATATTTTTGAGACCAATCGTTTGAAAAAACAACAGAAGCAATATTTTTAATAGACATAGATAAGTCACTTGTAGCTTTGTTCGACCTTCAATTAATAAAAAATTTAAAAAAAAATCCTTTTATCCAGAGGTAGTCATGCATTAGTTGAGGCCGCAGACCCAGAAGAAAATATCAGGCCTCTTAAAAAAGAAATAACAAAGCTTTAAACAATATAATCTATGAAGCCCTCCCTCATAAATTGGTTAGTCTGCATTGTCTACATTGTGTACGGCGCTACACAGACTCCACCCTTATACAATGCATTCATGTGACGTAATAGTAAAAAAGGAAAAAATAAAGTGTGACGTAGTTTGATGTTAGCGGAAAAGGGAAATAATTGCACATTATATAACATTAATAATTAAGCAAAAACTAGATAAAACCATCCCTACTTGTAAAGTCTTACAGACTTACATACAAAAAGTGAAGCGCTATATAAATTGTTTTATAGTCTTTGTTTTTATAATGTTTGGTAGCCATGATTGATTTTGATAAGCAGTTGAGCTAGAAATTAAATTTAAAATTCACATTTTTTAGCGAAATCAACACTTTACCTTACCGTATTTTGATGACCAAGGTAAGCATTTTAATTACTTTATTTATATAATTTTGATTTCCGATACACACGACCTATAAAATCAGAAAATGGAAATAATATGGAAAACAACAATAAATTGTTTACACCTTCTAAGGAAATGCTGGCTTACCCTGACATCACTTCAACAGTAGCATATCTAGTTATTGCTGCGTCTCCTGCCTCGCGAACAAAGAAACCACAAACTCGTCGGAAAACTGCATTGTTTGGCATTTGTCCTGCAATCTGTGTTGTTGATGCTACATTTACTGGTATTCTTCGACTACCAGCTTGTAAGCCTTTCATCTAAGTTTTGAGGTGCATGATGTATCACTGCAACTTAGCAGCACACAGTGAGTCCCTAAGTTCTCTTGGTGCACTATCTCGATTTACAACTGCCAAAATTGTGCTGAATCAAGTTACTGTTTTCTACAAAAAAGCAAACATTCCAATGGTAACAGAGAGGAGAGCATGTGAGAAGATTGTTCAGCTTCTTGATGAAAACAATAAGCTTTGTTCAATTGATAAAAGTCGCCGAGACACACCAGCCACCAAACGTAAACTGGAACAAATTAATTCTATGTTGGAAACAACTTTTCAACTGTGGGAACCAAATGTTGAGACTATTATCAAGAATACAGAAGAATACATTGTTGAGGTCTATGAAAGGAGACAGGTCTTCCAGCTTTGGATCATTTGACAAACACTTGCAAAAAAATTCGCTCGAGGCAAATGATATACCGCAGTATTGGAACGTCAGAAACGCGCAAGATAAGAAAATGCAGCATTTTCAACGATATCAACATCATGGGTCAAGGAATCCCAGCTCCACCCTCAATCACCATTGACAACGAAGTTCTGGAGATCACCGAAAAGTTCACATACCTGGACTCCACCATCCCCAGCAGTCTGTCCCTGGATGACGAGATCGACAAGAGGCTTGCCAAAGCAGCCAGCGTCATGGCCAGACTAAGCAAACGAGTATGGACTAACAACCATTTGACACGGAACACCAAGTTTCAAGGTATACCAAGTATGTGTTCTCGGGTCTCTTTTATGGCAGTGAAACCTGGTTTCACTTCTTACCTTCATACCAAACAAGAAAATCGACTCGAGAGCTTCCACCTCCGCCGTCTCCGACGCATCCTTGGCATCAGATGGCAGGACAAAATCACCAACACTGCCGTACTCAAACAAGCCAGCTCACTGAGCATGCATCTCCTACTGTGCCAAAGACGTCTACGCTGGCTGGGTCATGTGCATCGAATGCAAGATGAACGCATACCAAAGGACATCCTATATGGCGAGCTTGCCACTGGGCATCGCCCCCTTGGTCGCCCGCAACTGCGCTTCAAGGAAGTCTGCAAACGCGACCTCAAACTGACCGGCATCAGCCTCGACAATTGGGAACAGCTCGCCGATGACCGGAGTTGGTGGCGACAGGCTGTTCACAAAGGCATTCTTAATGGTGATCAATTAAGGAACCAACAGCAGGAGACCAAAAGACAGAGAAGGAAGATCGCACGGCAAAAATAGGCCCTCGGTCCTCCATCCAGCTTCATTTGTGGCCACTGTGAAAGAGTCTGTCAGTCCAGGATCGGTCTGCTGAGCCATTCAAGAACCTGCTCTCAAAACACGACTAGATGACTAACCTAGAGCGCTACCATCATCTTTCGAGATGGACGGTTTGCCTACTATCAACGATATCAGTGCCTCCCAACAAGGGTATCATTGATGAACCAGACTGCCTGCATTGCATTCAAAATAAGCTGCAACGTGCTGTTCTATTGTCAGGTTGTCGCCATCACATTGGTAAAGTTCTCCTCTCACATGTGTTTTCAGACATGAAAATAGAAGTTTCCAAATTCCCGGATATAATTTTGTTCACCAGGCTGCAAAGTAATTGGGAATTGGTGGCACATGATTGGTCTCATGTATGTCGTTCGTTTACGTTAGCTGATCATGATCTGAAGGCTCAACAGCGACTAACGATAGTGAGAGATGCGGTAATTGCTCTGGCCAACACCAGTAAACAAACCGAATTTTTGCGAGACGAATACCACGAATTCTTTAAGGTGTCCCTTGTTTACCTAAATGCTGCAAATAAGGAGGTTAACTTTAAAAGACCAGGTGCCCTGTACAAAGCACGATGGATGGCAAAGCTGATATATTGCCTCAAGATTGCACTATTACCAAACCTGACCAAGTGCCAAAGATTCGTGCATTTGCTACATATGTAACACATGTTTATGTCGTGTGGCTGCTAACTAGCAAAAAGAGTGTGGATGCACCATGGAATGATCTGAGCTCTACAAGCGTCTTTTGGATTACAACGATGTCAAAAAGACATATCCAAGTCAGCAATCTTTGTCCTGAATTGGGATCTATGGTACCTGACTGCTTAAATGATCCCATTGCTCTGTTCAGCGATGAAGTACATGTGTTGGAAAAAAGAGCTCTAGCAGATGCTCTACTTAGGCTTCGACCGGTTGTTGCCCTCCAAACTCCACAGAATTGAATTGGAAATGGTTTGGGAAAACCACGATTCCAATCAATTGATTCTTCAACTCGGTTGTGTGATCTGGCTGGAGTTGACTCGTGGTTTTCTATATACAAACTTCAATTGGAAACAGGATTCCTCGAACTGACTGCTGATTATTGGTGCCAAACAGTTTCTTACTTTGTCAGTGCAGAAAATGTTGCTGCTATTAACATTGTTAATTACTGCACCGAGAGAGATGTGAAACTAGCATCTGACTTTGTTGAAGCAGCGCGAACGGATGAAAAGATTCGAAACATTCTTCAAGTGGTAGAAATGGACCGCAAAAACATCTCAATTTTGCGTAAACCTAATAAACGTGCAAGAGAAACTGAATTAAATGCAACAGTAATAAACAATTCAATATTGTATGTAAATTTTATATAGGCTAGAAAAAAACGTTTTTGCTTTACATATCACGTTTTGCTATTTTTTTAGGGGAATGTGACCTCTAAATCAACTCTGATTTGAAAAATATTTTACACAAGTTTTTATCAATATCAGAACAAATTAGAAACATAGCTCAAATACAAACAATTAATTTTTTCCTCTATTGTGGTGATGCACCCTAATATATATATATATATATATATATATATATATATATATATATATATTCCTATTCGCGACTTTGCTGGACAAAAAGTTCCCCCCGACTGACCATTTTTTAGACTAGCTAAAAAAAGGTGGACACATACGTGTTCCCCGACTGACATTGCTAATTTCTCAACATTTTAAACATTAGAATAAAAATATAAGGCATGAAAATTGTAAAATAGATCCTTCTATATGTTATTTTAAAAAATCAATCCATTCTATCATCGGATAATGATTTTATAAGTGTTTTAAAAAAAATACCATATATCTGAAAGGTCCGAAAAATAGTACATTGAGGGACATTTGTTGAAAACCTAATATCTTTAAATTCCTGCCATAGATTTTTTTTAAAAATTCTTCATACAATTAAAATGTTCTATGTTTTAAAATACTACACTTCATTTTTACATTTTTACCCCATTTTTACAGTTTTATTCAAGATATACGTTTTCAGCTAGGGATATAAAAATCCTTTTTTCTGCCGAATTCATTTTTTACCCATTTTTTTTATATTTATTAAAAAACAAAAAAAATATTTCGGTTTTATCATGTAAGTAGCTTTTCTACATCTGTTGATATAATTTTAGGTGCTTTAAACTTTAAGGAATAATTTTTTTAAATGCATTTAACTGATTTTTAGGCATGTATCGCTTGCGCTACGGAATACCTAGCTAAGCTAACCTTGTCCCTCAAGTAGCGAAAGGTAAAAAAATGTATATGTGCATTTTCAAATACCTGTTAGTAAAACGTAAAACATTTATATTTTAAACATCTTCTATGAATATAATTTTTTCATTATAAAGAAAATAAACATAATTTTGTCCCCGTTTTGTC
>JAGDYQ010000148.1:1185099-1216335 GCA_021962125.1 Bulinus truncatus
TCTGTCCGTCATCACCCCTATATCTCAGCAACCATAAGTCCCAGACCCATGATGTATATATCATTTTGTAGGTCTTGGCCTGCCATGTGTACATCAAAAAGTTCATTTCGCGATAGGACCTCTGAGGACCGAGCTGGGGCTCTAAGGGGCTTATATATATTATATATAGCCCGATTCTACACCTTGTACGTTCAATAACCCATTCATTTGGTGCGAAATACTGCAGCACGTAGTTTCACCGTTTATTAAGAAACTCATCAAATGAAATAGTAAGCTTGTGTTCTGAGTTTAATTGAAAGTATCAGAGCTATGCAACAATTGACGGAGTTTTCGGACGATCAAATGACTACAATTTCGAATGTTTTCAATTATGAGTTTTCAGTAACCACAAACCACTTGTAGTTAGATTTAAGAGAAAATAATTTTTTTTCAAATATAAAAAGAAACGTCTTTATAATATTTTTTTTTACAGATATATGCATTACACAATTGAATTTATAAACATTTCCAAAATTTACAAATATTTACTGAAAGCTAACAAACGTACTGATACATAACACGAAAATGCGCTAACACGTCCTGTGTCCAGAATGGAACAGGCTTAATTGTTTTTTTTTAATTTTTCTAAGTATTCGGTAGTTAAAGTACGCTCAGTATTTTCATGTATAAATTGACAGATCAATAATCAATATGCACTTTTTTGAAATAAAATTGAGATCCAGCCTGCGACCATTATTGAAAGCTGTTGGCTTCAATGAACGTTAAATGATTATTTCTTCTGTTGTCTATTTTATTTTTAGATCAAAGCTGAGATAACTCTTCATAACGATGTTCTGTAACGCAAGAGAGCTACTAAAACTTGGTAGGTTAAGGTTATATACACATATAGATTCATTTTTTTTCTGAAACTAATGCTACATGATTTTAATGTTCATTGTTTCCATATAATGGCTAGAAAAACTGTGTCTTTTTACTAGTTTCCTCCAGTTCTAAACTATATGAGCTTATCAGCTTACTGTAAACACTAGATCAGGGGTCGGCAACCTGCGGCTCGCGAGCCGCATGCGGCTCTTTCAATGTCAAGTTGCGACTTTCGATTTCATAATGCGGCCTTCTAGTTCACTGCGCAAATAATTATAATGATTTTATTTTATATAACTATTCCTAATCAAATACCATAATACTGAAAGAACAATTTGAGTGGCTCTTTAAAAACTGATAAAATTGTAAATTATAACTTTTGGCTCTTCCGTCTCAAAAACTGTTGCCGACCCCTGCACTAGACCAAAGGTGACGAACCTAAGATACGCGTGCCACGCAGGGCCTCATCAGTCGGCAAGCGACACACATATCATTTCCGTTATTTTAATTGCAGTGTTGGCACAACCACCTACACAACCAAGCCGCCCTTTTATTCGCAATTCATGATGGAAAAATAATAGAAAATATGAATTATTTGTTATTGTTATTTTTTTTTAATTAAAGTTCATGATTTTATTTTTATAAAAAAAATTAACCATGTGTGTTGCAGGAACACATGAAGCGGAGGTTAGCTACGGAGGTGAAGCGGACCTGAAAAAGAATTTCACGCGGTGCAAAAAGAATCCTTTCCACGACAAGTTCATCCCAGTTGACCAGTTCGAAAAATGCCACCTTCCTGAGTCCTATCGTGATGATGACATCTTTGACTTGACCAAAACTTTGGTTGACCTCACCGTGAGGGTTACCGCGAAGTTCACAAGCCCGGAAAGACCCGAGTACTACCCGGAGACTTCGTTGAAGTACCCGTTTTACGACTTCATCGGCAACAAGCAAATGATGAGGACAGGGACGGGGAGGATTTGGGACGTGAGGAAACTGACCGAGGAAGATGACGTGGAGTGTCCATGCTCGGTCTGTCGGTTGTCCACCCACCCGGTCAAACGTTGGGGTCATATCAACGTCATTACGGCCACTCACGTGATCTTCAACGTGGAGGAGGCGAAGCACGCGACATGCAGGCTGGACTACAACACGGACAACGGGCCCTACACTGAGGTCCAGGGGTGGGGCAGAGACGGGTCTGACATCATAGAGGACAGATACCTGCTGACCTGCGTGACCCACGACGAATCCTTGCTGGACAGGCTGAGAAAACAGGTTGACCGCTACAACGACATCTGCTTTAAGGTATACAAGAAGTACCTGGCCTCAAAAAATATTGACCGGCTGGCCATCCTGGTCTCCCACCCGCACGGCTGCGGGAAGAGGATCTCGTTTGGTGAGTGGAAGGACCGTTACCTGGTCGGGCACGGGACCACCAAGTACTCCTACACCTCCGCCACATGCCCGGGGAGCAGCGGAGCCCCGATATACATGCTGGGCAGATCTGGTTGGCGCTGGATGTACTACCATGTTCACAGTGCGGCGAACGCTGACGTTAATATCAGTGGACTTGGCTGGGAGTTTTAAAAATCTGCACTTTAGGGTATAACATCTTAAGAATTAAAATTAAAAGTAAAATGGAAACTCATAAAGCTCCTGTTGTATTTTATATGACTAAGTAATTTGAGAATCGATTTTTATAGGAATTGACTAGAAAGAAATTACATTAATTTGTTTAAATACTATTAGAGAATATTGATTTTTTTTGTAATATAACTTTTGGTTTAAAATGAACTAAGTTGGCAACATCTCCAGTATTTTTCTAATATATTATTATTTGTTGTTGTTATTTGTTGACTTTCAACTGATATTTACTAAGAGCAAAATGATTATTATTTCTTATCTTTTATTGATGTTTATTGATGTTTGTTGGTGTTAATTGATGATTATTGGTGTTTATTGATGTTTACATACAAACTCTAAATTACACACTACAGTATTATATTTATCTAAATATATTTTATACATATACTTCTTGTGTTTTTGACTTAAATTGATATTAACAGCCCATCATAAGACAGACGCAGCCAGACAGACTAAACACTGATGTTTACGGTCCATCATTAGACAGACACACCAAGACAGACGAAACATTACTGTTTACAGCCCATCATAAGACAGACGCAGCCAGACAGACTAAACACTGATGTTTACGGTCCATCATTAGACAGACACAGCCAAACAGACTAAACTTTCACAGCCCATCATAAGACCGACGCAGCCAGACAGATTAGCTCATAAAGACAGACCTGTCGTGCTCCTACAGTATTACGAGTCAACCCACTAATAATCATTATAATGTGTGTCACTTTTTATTTTTTCCTATCTTTTTCATTTATTTAAATAATATTTTTTTACCATGTATAAAGCATAAAATAGGTTCCTCCAAAACTCTAGCAATCAATGAACTTGTAGTAGCTGTTTTAAAATTACTTTTACTTTTAATAAATTTTTACTTTTAATATGTTCTTAGTATACTTTATTAATTAAGTTACTAATGTTTGAAGTATATTTTTACGTTATGTATTTTATATTACAGGTAACACAAACTTTGGCTTAATTCTGTAGTGATAACAATCGTTTGAATAAAAAAAATGTCTTCAAAACTTCTTCTGATTTGTTCTATTATACTTTAATATTCCATGTTTAGGTTTTTTTTTTCCATAAATCATACCAAAACCAAAAAAAAAACGCACAGGTATATTGTGATATAAAATAATCAACATGTCATTTCACGAGTCGCTGGGGTGTTGTTTTTGTTTTTTTCACGTTTAACATTCACGTTTAACATTTACGTTTAACATTCACGTTTAACATTTACGTTTAACATTCACGTTTAACATACACGTTTAACATTCACGTTTAACATTCACGTTTAACATTCACGTTTAACAATAAACATAGATGTACTATTTACCTTACCTTGTAGGACAATGCAGTTGACTGCTACTATATTTAACTTCAACGCTCTATTTATAATGCCCCTTACAACCAATGGTAATTATAACTTAATTGCTGTATAAATGTTTACTGCATAATTTAAAAAAAAATGTAAATAATATTTTTGTAGTAAAATAATTGCAGGAGGAACGTGAAAATTAAATTCAACTAACAAACTACCCCCCCCCCGCGCAGTAAGAAACGGTCTCACTGAATAACCTGTGTATAATTAGTTGTATTGATTTTTTTTTTTGATTTTTTTTTTTGGCATTCGCTATAACGCTCGCTGGTTATGATTACTATCAACAACCTGCAGTTAAATTCTCCAAAGTTAATTACCTGCCCTTGTGCACATAATTTCCGTAAGCATCATTACTAACTGCAATCAAATGGAACGAGTAGATTAAAATTACTTCAATAATAGTTTTACAACCTCAGAGTTGAAACTCATCTGAAATTAAGACAAGTGAGTTAAATTATGTTTCATTTTTTTTTTCAATTATCGACTTTCTGTGTGAGTGGGGGGGGGGGGCTTTAAACTAAAGAATGACCTTGAACTCATCGACAGTACTTTCTTCAAAGTTCAGTTGTTGTTTTTTTTTTAAATCAGTATTATAAATCAATACATGTGTTCCCACACAAAGGGTAACCGAAAACCCACCTCCTGCAAAAAAATTATGGCATTTTGGTTTTTAATGATTGCTATACAACTTAAATGTAGATATATATAAAACAGCGACCCACATTTAAAGGAAATCAGTACTGGGTATTAATTATGTAAATGTTAAAAAAATTATAAGGAGTACTTATGTAGTCATAAGGCCCTTTGGGGGGCCCGGTAGTAAGAGTGTACAAGTATCAAGTGGCCCCCGATTCACAAAAGGATTGTGTCTCTAGACTATCGCTAAGTATCAAGTGGGTTTAGCTTCTTGTTAATTGTTCATAACTATTGTCTTGTGTAGGCCTACTCAGTGCCAATTTTCCGATGTGTGTTCGATGATTCGTCGCGTACAGGTGTAAAAACAAATTAAAGGAAAGAGTAATAACCACAATTTTAAAAAAAAAATGTATTCGAATACAAGTACGATTACTGTGGTATCGAACTCTCTTCTCTCCCCGTTCATCCTGGACACATTTTTAGTTATCAACGGGGTAATCTGCGCGCAAGTGATCGGTCTGTTCGGTATCGCCGCCAACGTGATCAACATCCGCAACTTTGTGAGGCAGGGGTTCAGGGAGAGCCTGAACATCACCCTCACGGCCCTGGCGGTCAGCGACCTCGGGGCGCTGGTCACCCTGCAGCCGTTCAACGTCTTGGTCAACCCGTGGCTCAGGGAATCGGATATTCCCTTCTCTAAAAATAGCTTGATCGTCGTCATCAGCTATCACCACGAGTACTTCATCCGGGTCAGCGGCGTGGTGACGTCATTCGCCGCCATCGAGCGGTGCCTCTGCGTGACCTTGCCCTTGAAAGTCAAGACCATCGCCAGCAGAAAGACCGTTCTCGTGGTTAATCTAACCATCTATATTCTATTTCTGTTATACCTGTTCCCGTCACTGTACGTCTTTTATCTAGACTGGAGATTCACCCCTTCGGTAAACAAGATGCTCCTTTCTATTTTCCGACGAGCGAACACTGAGCAGGTCCTGATCTTCTCCTACCAGTTCGGTGATCTCTTAATCCCATACCTGACCTTCGTAGTTCTGACCGTCTGTACTGTCGTCACGACCTACGAGCTCCGGGCGAAAGCCAAGTGGAGGCAATCGGTCACCCGCTCGAACGCCAAATCCTCCACCGCGATCCAAGGGAAGCAACGCACGGCGGTTGTCATGCTGACCAAGATGTCGCTGATCTTCATCGTCTGCTTGCTCCCCCACTCCGTCATGCTGACGGTGCTGAGTTTCGTCAGAGACCTCAAAGTCGACGGCCCTTACTTCAACGTGGCCCTGCTGTGCTACTCGTTCACGTACATCATGGAGGCGATCAACTGCTGTTCAAACATATTTGTCTACTACGTGATGAGCAGTAAATACCGGCAGGAATTTTTTAAAATGTTTCCATGTCTACAGAAAACTTTATAAAAAGTTCCTTCTGATTGGGAAAACCATCAATTTGGAAAGGCAGCTACTTTTGAAAAAACCAAAAAAAAAAAACCAAGAAGCCAATAGTAAATGTATATGTTTAATTGGGACAGCCGCTTAATTGGGACAAAAGCCTCGGTCCCGATGTGTCCCAATTAAGCGGAATCGACTGTACATCAAATCAATTTATTTCAAATTTTATTTTTAGAGGAAGAACATTAAATACAGACAAGACATGTTTTAAATGTTTATATGTCTCCATAAAGATTTTAATAAATACATCAAATCAATTTATTTCAAACTTTTTAAGAGGACGAACATTTGTTTGCAATTATTATGCAAATTTTTTCCCCATGTCTCCATAAAGCTTTATAAAAACATCATTTAAATTTATTTCGAACTTTTAAGATGAAGAACACTGTTGTGGGCTTCTTAGGCAGAGGGGGGGGGGGGGAGGGGGCGGAGAGGGACAACCTCCTCGGCCGCCCCCCGCGGGGGGGGGGGCCGCGAGACGATCAATTTTTTTTTTTAAATTAAAAATAAAAAATAAAAGGTAGATCATATCATATGTGATAATGTCATATGAAAATAGGGGAGAGGAAGGGGACACGCCCGCGGCCCCCCGAACCCCAAGGGACGCCTCTGGCTTCTTATTACACACAATACAGCAATATAAATAGATGACTCTAAGAACGTGTTAACATGAAATATAAAATCCAATGAATTTTATTCAAACTACTCCTGACTATTTTGTAGTCTATTCTCTAAAATTTAATAAATAACTCTACAACTAACTCGTCCGTTTCGATCGACTCCTTGACACTGAATGGAGTAGATTTGGAGTATGGGGGGGGGGGGGAGCATTCGGATCAAAGTCTGTCCCATACCAACCCGTCCACAACCATACCAACCCGTGCCAGGTGAAATAAACATAACTGCAGGCAATAGAGAGCGTGTTGACTTCTGCGTCTGGGGGGCCCAAAATAACATAAATCCGCCTCTCTACATAATAACTATAGGCTAAAATTTGTTGTATCTTCATTGGAGAAAGTATATTTTAAAATGTTAGTTACTTAGCCATATGTACAGATGAAGCTAAGAATTCAACTGTTTCTGTAACCACGAATTGCGGGGTCCGAATCTAATGGACGCTTGCGACCCCCCCCCCCCCTTTTAAAGTGTAGAAGTTTTGCCGCCCCCCCCCCCCCCTTTGACTGGGGGAAGAATTCGTGACACCCAGATGAACATCACCTCCATCTCTTTTTTTTTTATTTCCAGTTTTTCAATATCTTCTTTACACACCAACATATATATTTATATATATACACATACATATAGATATATAAATATATAAAGAGAGATATCTGTGACGTCACTAAGAGGTGCGGGGGGGGGGGGGAGATAACAGTTCAAAGCTGATCGGATCAATCTAGAGTTTTTTTGCAAACGTATCAAAAGAAAAGGGACGCATGTAGTCACGTGGTTTCATGAAATGGGAGACGTAGTTTACAAACTCATTTTAATGAAAGTAATACATATCTTTCTGAAAGTAATACACATTGTTCTGAAAATAATACACATCTTTCTGAAAGTAATATACATCTTTCTGAAAATAATATACATCTTTCTGAAAGTAATATACATCTTTCTGAATGTAATATAGATCTTACTGAAAGTAAAATACATCTTTCTGAAAGTAATATACATCTTTCTGAAAGTAATATATATCTTTCTGAAAGTAAAATACATCTTTCTGAAAGTAATATACATCTTTCTGAAAGTAATATACATCTTTCTGATATATATATATATATATATATATATATATATATATATATATATATATCTTTCTGAAATACAGTTAGTTATACTATCGCTTTTATCGCTGAAGTATTTTAAAGTTAATTGTCTAAGGTCTAATGCAGGAATATTTGAATTATGTACGTTTGTAATGTAACCGCAAAAAAATTTTTTTTAAAGACATCATGATTTGATATCAAATTTAACTTTACTTAATGATGAGTATTATGTGTATGTTACTGTGGGCTTGTGTGTATATTTACTTAACTAGACTGTTATATACTATTTTATTTTACACACAAATGATTTAGTTAAAACCAAGCACCATAAAGGTACACATTTTTTTATTTCACTTTTAACACAATCCTTAATTTAATTGTCATTCCAGTTAATTACGTCGGCTCATTGTTTTATTCTTGGTTGTCTGGTTATTTACCGGGAAAATCAGCGCTGAGATAAAATAAAAAAAAACGTATAACATATTATTGAGGCGAAACAAAAGGTTATTAATTCATAAGATTAAAAACAAAGACTTAAAATTTTGCGTTGGAGGTTACACACATAACTGACAATCACTTCCACTTTGAGCATCAGATTGCTATAAAACGAACAAGGGAAATAAGTCGCGGAAATAATTGCCAAACAGTAGAAGAATAAAAAACAACCGAATGAGCGGAATTATCTACTCTTGAACTATTCGTAACCATTTTTTTTTTCGGTATTTTTTTAGTAATACTTCTGTGTGTATTGTGTGTGTTACTGGAAGTGTGTCTTTGTGACATCAGAATTCCGCTGATTTTATAAAACAATGTATAGTTTTAACCAAATATCATGAAAACTGTATTTTTATTATATAAGCATCAAAGATATAAACATGAACAAATAATAGTTCTTTATGTTTTTTATAAATTAGATATGATTTCGCTGAAAGAATTATTCCGTAATCTTTAATTTATCATGGGTCGAGATGTTTTGTGTGTGGAACCGGCATGTGATGTCAACTGCTTAGAAAATATTCAGAATTCGTTTTGTTTCTATGTTGATGTAACATAGTCCTACATCCCATATGAGTAATTTTTTTTTTGTCAAAGGATACTTTTTAAAAAGATACTTCTCAAACTTTTACTCTTCTCGACCACTGGGAAACTGTTTGCAATGGAAACTACACTATAAGAATACGAGTGTCGTTAATTTTTATTTTCGGATTTTCTCCTTTCGCTTTGCAAATGACACATATTTGTTTATTAACATAAAGAGAGTCATTCAGCAGTAAACATCTTCTGATGATGTCTCAAGAGACTAATTACAAATGTTACTATTGTCGTGACCCATTTGAAATTCATAGCGGCTGTCCATTATTTATGTCAACAAATTTTTCGGGATTTTTACCTCCCCCCCTCTCCCCCTTGTCAACAACTTGTCAAACTTCCAGAGACCCCCCTATAAAATTACGTCAACATTTGATTACCCCTCCCCCCCCCCTAAAAAAGGTGGCTTTCAAAATGTTTATGTGGCAAAATTAGTAGTAATTTAGTTAGTTTAATTAAAATACTGAATGTTAAGCGAGTGTGTATAACACAGGACTACAAACGGTGAATAATTTTCCTATTTATTAAGTAATTATATTAAATTTAAAAAAAAAGTAACATTGTTGACGTCAACTTTTCTTGACCTCCCCCACTCCCTCCCCCTTGTCAACAATTGTCAAAAATGTTTCGACCACCCTCCCCGCCCTATTTTGTTGACGTAATTAATAGACAGCCCCTTACCGCGACCCCCCCCCCTCACACTTTGAGAATCGCTGCTGGACCGTCTATAGTTTAACAGACCTGGAGCTGGCGTCGTGCTTGGAATAGTCACACTGAAATCTGGCCTCAGATCTGTAGGCGACACATGTGCAGGAGATATTGTTGGGAATTGCAGTTTGCCCCACATTGTACGTTTGATTCTTGAAAGTGCATGTAGCTGCTGACTAAAACAAAATATATTTATTTTACTTTAAAAAGAAACATCTAGGACGCGAGGAGGGGGGGAGGACAGTGGTGTGTGTGTGTGTGTGTGTGTGTGTGTGTGTGTGTGTGTGGTTGTGCGTAGCCCCTGAAAGGATGAGATAAAATCTCTTGGTTTTATGTTGCCCTTTTTTTTTTATCCCCACCATAACCGATGGTGCAATGGCCATGGGGGTCACCTCGAAAGATGTAGCGGAGGACTGTCAACATGACTTGAAATAACTACTTTTCCTCACCGGAGATCGAACCAGGGACCCTCAGGTCGACAGACGTGCTAGAACGCTCGACTTCTAACCGAAGGATCCCGATGATTGCCGAGAATTTTCTCGTGTCCGATCGATGTCCCAGCATTAATACTGGGTACCAGACATTTGCTGTGGAAAGGAAAGATGCGTCTGGGCATTATACTAGCCATACTATTCTGTAGAATATCCGTGGATTCAGAAACATTTGAACTCTGCCATATCTGAAGCCGATGACTTGTATGGACTTTATAAGGCCAAGTGCATCAGGCAACAAGTACTTACGATATCGACGTTTGGGTGAACGTTTGTATTTACGGTTCTCATTTTTTCATACCATATCCGAGTCATACATGTTTTCTGGGGCACCACTGATGAGATTGTTAATTAGAATATATGGGACTCGAACCGAGGGGATTACACACAAGTGACACAGCTGATCAGTCTCACAGCCAAAGTGCCGCCAATTCACCCATTACTTTAGACCGAGCTTAGAATGGGGCCAGCTAGAGCCCCTTCCCGTGATAGGGGCTTAGCAGGATCGAGCAGGCACTATTTGCCCGGTTCCGCACTGGGGCATCGTTCTTTGGGTGTGTACTTTGGGAGTTTGAGGCCCAATGTCGATTCACTTTGCCGCCGCTGCAGGGAGGTGGAGAAAACCGTGGATCATTTGCTTTTTGAGTGCCCCGGGCTGGCGGACCACAGGGTGGACTAGTCGGGTAGTTTGCTGGCCAATGGCCTTTATGGCAAAACTGTATAACTCGACGGTACCACCAGAAACTTGACTAACCTAAGCCCCCCCCTTCCCCATTCCTTTGCAACGGGCCCGGTTCATCCATATCAGACTAGGTCTCACTAATTAAGTATTGAAACAGATTAAAAAATGTTCGTTCAAAGTGTTCTCGTCCTATATCCCGGTGGAAAAAATGAATAACAGTGTACCGACTACAGGCTGTACTTATTGACTTCTATGTACTGACAAAATCAGCAGGATACCAGCACTTACATTAGGTGTATTTAAAAAAAGTTTGAGACTAACACCTACCTCCTTTGACGGTCATACAAACACAGGAAAGTAGAATCAGAAGGAGTATATTGGACATCGTATTCTTTGATGTATTACTGACAGCCGTCCTGTTCTAACTACAATAAAATAACATTCTATACAAATATTAGTATAACCGTCAATATGATTTACACTATATATACTTATGTTGCTGTATAGTGGCCCCAAAAAGGGTTAGGGGCACCCTATAACAATTTCCTATAAGAAAAATATGTCGAAATGTTACTGGTAATGAATTACATGTATGACTACTACCAGCCGTTCTGTTTTGAGCTCAGTGAAATAGCATTTTATAAACAATATTAATGTAATAGTCAAATACAAGTATATATACATATATACTTTTATACTGAGCATATTACTGCATGGTGACCTTAGCCCTCTGTAACAATTTCACATAAGCAAAATATTTAGAAATATTAATAACACGTATTAGCCTACAACTACTAGCCGTCCTGTTGTAAGCACAGTGAAATAGCATTCTTTTAACAATATTAATATAAAATTTACAATTTTACAATTTCCCTTAAAGAAAGATTTATACTAATGTTGATAACATGGTAGCCAACTAGCTCGCTGGGCCCATGAGTAAAATATAATCGCTGGCTACGTCTCTGTTAAGTATGTTGATATTAAGCAAGAAGACGTCACAGAATACAGTAAGTATGATTAAGGATACATCAAATCATAAATATTAATACAATCTATTGAGAAAGTCCTGCTCGACTGAGTAACGTAAGTCACAAATAAGTTTACATATGTGTTACATACTTACAAAAAAAATGTCTTCGTCTCCGACTTACTTACTCCCTCGTATACAAAACTTTGCTGCAATTTAAAGAGAGTACTGTAAAACTTGCACACAGGTCGCCTGTCTCGTGTGACAAGATGTAACCTATTCCCGGCTGCAGTCAGCAGGTAAATAAATTTACAGGTAGGTCGACGACCTGAGCGATATATAAGTCTTTATTTAGATTGTGGCTGTTATTGTTATGTTGTTGTTTTTTGCACCATTTATAGACTTGCCGGCGACTAGGTGAGCCAGGAGTCAGTTACATGAGTTACACGCGTCCCATCTGTTGTCCTCTTGTAGTCTTTCATTGTCTATTAACAAACAAACTGAAATAAACAGATCCCTGTTTCTATGGATTTGACTCGACGATAATACAAATGTGTTAGCAAAACCGTACTTAAGGATGGGCAAGATAGTCTGTTACACTGTAGATCAATGTATACAGAAGACTTCAGATAAATGAACACTTAATGTGTATCTGTTGTAATTAAATTGTAACATGATATGAACCATCTCACTATTCGAGAGGTGTAATAAGTTAAGTACTTAATTTGCAAGTGACGTTTTTGACAGCGCCTTAGATCACCTTTGTCTAAGGCCCCAGAAATCGTAAGAGCGGCTCTGTAAGTATACATCACAAGTACTATAGGTAAACATCACAAGTACTGTAGGTAAACATCATAAGTACTGTAAGTAAACATCGTAAGTACTGTAGGCATACATCGTAAGTACTGTAAGTATACATCGTAAGTACTGTAGGTACACATCATAAGTACTGTAAGTATATATCACAAGTACTATAGGTAAACATCATAAGTACTGTAAGTATACATCGTAAGTAATGTAAGTACACATCGTAAGTACTGTAGGTACACATCAAAAGTACTGTAGGCATACATCGTAAGTACTGTAAGTTTACATCATAAGTACTGTAGGCATACATCGTAAGTACTGTAAGTTTACATCATAAGTACTGTAGGTATACATCGTAAGTACTGTAAGTTTACATCATAAGTACTGTAGGCATACATCGTAAGTACTGTAAGTTTACATCATAAGTACTGTAGGCATACATCGTAAGTACTGTAAGTTTACATCATAAGTACTGTAGGCATACATCGTAAGTACTGTAAGTTTACATCACAAGTACTGTAGGTAAACATCATAAGTACTGTAAGTAAACATCGTAAGTACTGTAGGCATACATCGTAAGTACTGTAAGTATACATTATAAGTACGAAACATGTGTTCATTCTACTGACGTGTTGAAGCACGTCCCTAGCTAAAATATTTTTAAGGCCTTGTTAATTAATTTATGTTTAGCATTCCTTTCCGTCCCATTCATCAGAATGAATTCGATACACACACCTCCACACACCTCCACAACCTCCACACACCTCCACATACCTCCACACACCTCCACACACCTCCACACACCTCCACAGTTAAAGGTGTACCCGTCGAAGCTACTACTATTATTATTTATTTCAATTTTAAACAACTGAAACTCAAACTTTAAGTAGTGGCGTAACAGCGAGCTTAACTTGCAACTGGGGCACAATACCTTTTTTAGCGCCCCCCCCCCAATTCAAAAACCATATAATATTATATGTAAAATATGCCATTTGGCACCCCTTTGTGAGTAGCGCCCGGGGCATGATGCCCCCGCCCCTTGCCAACCCCTCGCTACGCCACTGTTGCCCACCCCTGTGTTCAACATAGCGGACGAACGAAATGTAACATTACCTTTCCACAGAAAAATGGCTGTGTCCAATGTGTTCTCTTTCAACACGGCATAACATTGTTTGAATAATGAGGCGTACTGCGCTCTAGCATTCAACCTTCATGGTCGTATGGGGGGGGGGGGGCGAATGGAGACATCAACAGATGGACACATCAACAGATGTGGTTTCAAACGCCCTCTCGGTGGGGGGGGGGGGGCTTATCGACTGGGCAGAGCCCATCTCCTCTCCAAGTCAGGGGCGAATATTTTTTTTTTTGGTTTTAACCGGGGATTGAATCCTTTACCCTTTGCATTGCGAGTCGAGTTAACTATCTACTTCACTATCAAATGAGAACAAAAACAGGTCCAGCTCTTGGTTATGATGCACTTGTTTATCTTAAGCAGACTCGATGAAATATAAACTGTTAACAAGTCGAAGAGAAAATACGGTAGCCAGTGCCGTAGATAGAAGCAAACAACAACACAAAAAAAATACTTTTAATTTAGATCCGGTGGAATGAAATCCTTCTACGTGCTGAAGAAACAGGGGCTTAAAAACAATTCCATTAGTTTTAAACCCGTGCAGTCATTTTCTGGCCACTTTCATTATTGTAATTTTACAGGTTAAAGGGTAAACATTGTGCTAGGTAATATATAAGAAATGGTTAGGGGTTTAGAGAGAGATTAAAAAAAAAAGAGATAAAATATAATTTATGTATTGTTGTGGGAAGGGGGGGGGGGTCATGATAACAAACTACGCGGACCGCCGGACCAATACCTTCATTCCCCAACTCACAAACTGATGACGCAAATGAGCTGGACATGGATAGAACGACCACGCGTGTTCATCGATGCGAGCCGTCATTTCACATGACAGATTTACTCAACAGGTTTCTCTTTTTAAAATATTGTGTATACATTTTTATGCATCACCGAAACTTTTTAGTAATGAAAAAAAAAATAATTTGAAACGAATCATTTCATTGGTGCTTCTTGAATGTGACGTCATCTTTTTTGGATTTTCCCTAAATGAGTTGTAACAAGCTGCACAATAAACGCATTACTTAGTAAAAGAATCAAATGCATTGAAGCAATTGAAAAATAGATATATCTATTCATAGTCTTCTTGTGCATTTTGAAGGCTCAAGACGAAGACTTCCGGAGCTGGTCAGGGGATATAGAGTTCAAAGGTCAATACTCATAAATTAGCGATATTTTCTTGATAGTTTTTTGTTTTGTAATTCAATATTTCTTTAAATACGCATATTCGTGTGTGCGATGTCCGTGTAAGAAAACACTATTTTTTTTTTTGTGTTTATTTTTCTGTGTAAGTAAGCTACAGTCTAAATTAATGTGGCTCTAAAACAACTATCAAAGCCGCATCTGGCTCTTCAATAAGATTTCGTGGCTCCCAGTTAGCAAAATTGTTTCAATTTATTATTATTTTTTTTTTTTATTTCTATAAATCTCAATTATTATCGACTATTGCACGTCTCTTCGTATATTCTATATAAACATTTAAAAAAAAAACAAAAATACGGCATTTATTGACCCCCTTCCACCCCTCTCCCCCCCCCCCGGCGTGTCTCTTTACAGAGAAACGTGTTTGACGTCAAACAATTACTCTTCCTCAGATTCAGTTTGTATGTGTACTATGGCTCTACTGGAATATTACGAGACGCAGTATGTTATGCTCATACCAGCGGTTAGTATAGAAAAAAACTATCACTTAAAACAAGTTTTCTCTGAGTGGTGAAACAGACTAACACACAATCTGAGTGCTGCGTGTGTTGCACTCAAACATTATGTCGGCCACTAGACGATCTATTTACCCCCCCCCCCCACCCCCCGCTACAGTATGTAAGCCAGTGTTTCCCAAAGTAAGTTTTGCGTACCCCAGTGGGGGGAAAACAGAGGGAGGGGTATGGAACGAGTTTGGCGGGGGGGGGGGCACAGAACAATGAACATGAGGGGAAACAATGAACTGAGGGGAAACAATGAAATGAGGGGAAACAATGAAATGAGGGGAAACAATGAACTGAGGGGAAACAATGAAATGAGGGGAAACAATGAACTGAGGGGAAACAATGAAATGAGGGGAAACAATGAAATGAGGGGAAACAATGAAATGAGGGGAAACAATGAACTGAGGGGAAACAATGAACTGAGGGGAAACAATGAAATGAGGGGAAACAATGAACTGAGGGAAACAATGAACTGGGGGGGAACAATGAACAGAGGGGAAACAATGAAATGAGGGGAAACAATGAACTGAGGGGAAACAATGAACAGAGGGGAAACAATGAACTGATGGGAAACAATGAAATGAGGGGAAACAATGAAATGAGGGGAAACAATGAACTGAGGGGAAACAATGAAATGAGGGGAAACAATGAAATGAGGGGAAACAATGAACTGAGGGGAAACAATGAAATGAGGGGAAACAATGAACTGAGGGGAAACAATGAAATGAGGGGAAACAATGAAATGAGGGGAAACAATGAAATGAGGGGAAACAATGAACAGAGGGGAAACAATGAACTGAGAGGAAACAATGAACAGAGGGGAAACAATGAACTGAGGGGAAACAATGAAATGAGGGGAAACAATGAAATGAGGGGAAACAATGAAATGAGGGAAACAATGAAATGAGGGGAAACAGTGAAATGAGGGGAAACAATGAACAGAGGGGAAACAATGAACTGAGGGGAAACAATGAACAGAGGGGAAACAATGAAATGAGGGGAAACAATGAAATGAGGGGAAACAATGAAATGAGGGGAAACAATGAACTGATGGGAAACAATGAAATGAGGGGAAACAATGAAATGAGGGGAAACAATGAACTGAGGGGAAACAATGAAATGAGGGGAAACAATGTCCATAATAACAGCAAGTGCACAATGGTGCTGTTGTTTATTACAAGACATACTCATTATTTCAAAAATAAAAACGGGGTACACAGATGTCAAAAGTTTAGGAAACACTGGTGCAAGCCACAGACTAAAAAGAGAAGTCAATCGTTCCATTTGACAAAAACTTCATTACGGTGTAACATATTCATTACGGTGTAACATATTTATTACTGTGTATCATATTTAATCCAGAGTAACATATTTATTACGGTGTAACATATTTAATCCGATGTAGCATATTTATTACGGTGTAACATATTTATTAGGGTGTAACATATTTAATCCGGTGTACCATATTTATTACGGTGTATCATATTTAATCCAGTGTAACATATTTATTACGGTGTAACATATTTAATCCGGTGTAGCATATTCATTACGGTGTAACATATTTATTACGGTGTAACATATTTAATCTGGTGTAGCATATTTATTACGGTGGAACATATTTAATCCGGCGCAACATATTTATTGTGGTGTAGCATATTTAATCCGGTGTAACATATTTATTGTGGTGTAGCATATTTATTACGACATAACATATTACTTACGGTTTAAATATGTATTATATAGTCAACAGATTTATTACGGTGTCATTAACTGAACCCACTGTGCATAATTACATCCCACGACTTAATATACAATTCATATTTTATTATACCCTTTTTTTTCAGACTTTGATTATTCTATTTTTAGCATTTCTTGAGAAAAGGAAAGTAGGTCGCCATGTGTGTGGTGGACGTCTTGCATTAATTATGTAAGTAAATCTCCTGAGGTCAGAGGTCAGCCTGAATAACAGAAAATTAATAAATTATACATTAAGTGCTTATTCTTTAACAACAAACTGTACTTAAAGACTTCTATGTACTTAACAACAGCAGCATACCAACTACATGTTGTACTCATAGACCTTTATGTACAAATATTACTAAAATTCTAAAAAAATCTTTCAAGATGCAAATGTAAGGATTAGCAGAATAAAAGGCATCTGTATACATCCTTAATATGTGCATAGTTTCGGAAAAAAATTATCATCTGGCAAACATATATCGCTCAAAATATAATTATACATTGTTTCGTTCCTAGAAAGGGTTACAATTAATTTAAATACTTTTCACATGGATTGTTAATGTGTCTCAAGCAAAAATATTATTACACGTTCTTTAAAAATAAAATTGTATATTTACTAGCTTTACCTTGCAAAAACCTTCGCATAGAGTTATATCCCCTTGATTTTGATCAGAAGGCTAGGTTATTTTTGGTTTCGGGCAGATCCGATTTGTTCATGCTTGTATTGGAATACTGTTGTATTAATTCTTTACTTTCGATTTAACGCAGAAACCAAAATCGCTATTATTTTTACTAAGATAAATACATTTTTTGGATTTAGTTATATTTAAATTTTAAGCGGCCTTAAATTAATTAAGGAGAGGGTAATTTTACAGACAAAAAAAAAATAATCCCTCGGGGAATCCCCTTGTAGCCATATAATTATAAGGTTTGAGTTATCTTACACAAGACCAGGATAATATTCTACGCCAGACCTATATGAGACATACAATTTACAGAAAGTTTTCCCGTTAAGCCCTTGAGACCTTATGGGGCCGCCAATGAAGTGTATGTGAAGTACCTGTAAGGATGAGATTAAATCTCTTAGATCCTATAAACCATTAATGGGACGGTTTTTACGGTGCCCTTCTTTCATCCCCACTATAGCCGATAGTGCAATGGCCATGGAGGCACCACGGGAGATATATGGGGGGACTTAAGCCATGACATGACAAATTTTCTTGGTCGTCACCGGAGATCGAACCAATATGGGGGGACTTAAGCCATGACATGACAAATTTTCTTGGTCGTCACCGGAGATCGAACCAGGTACCTTCAAGTCGACAGTCGAGTGCTTTACAGCACGACCACCTGTCCCCCAATGATGTGTAGAGTTCGTCGTCTATTTCGATGGAAAGGCCAACTAGCTGTTTTTCTAAGCCCCTTCCCTCCACCAACACTGCCAAGGTGAACCCCAATCATGAAATAATCCCTCTTTCTTCTTCTTCTTTGTTCTCGATACATGATTATGGAGGATTTCAAACGACCAGGCCTACGGTTATGATGAACTGCACGGTGGCATCCAGGTCCGTCTCGCTCCCATAAAGTTTTTGATTGAAGGAGGTCATCTGTGGCCAGAACCTGTTGCGAGCTGTGTCATGTAAAGGGCATGTTTGGAGAACATGTTCTGCATTCTCTGGAGACATCCCACATGGGCAGTCCTCACTGTTTCCAATGCCTAGCCTTCGGAACATGTGTTGTCTTAGTCTGTTGCCCAGTTCTGAGTCTGAAGATAATATTTTGAGCTTGTCTGGGAAGATTATAATAGGGGTCGTTTTTGTCATGATCTGGGTGATTATTCATCCATTTTTGTTGGATTTGTTCATTTATACAGTTTTTCATTTCTTCTGCAACTGTTGTGTTATCTACTTGCATTTCTTTGCTGCCAGATTTTGCCAATTGGTCAGCAATCTCCATTTCCATTTATTTTGGTGTGTCCTGGTATCCATTGCCGAACTGTTTCCTTGTGTTTTGGGTTAGTTTATGTAGAGCTGTTCTTGAGCTGGGTTAATTGAGTGTAGTAATCCCTCTTAAATCTTAGATTTTCACGCTTCCTACAGTTACCCTTATCTTAAGGCCTTTAGATTCCTCCAAAAGCCTCTCTCAAGAGCAACCTACTAATCTAGAAACGGCTCTGATGTAGGTGCCCACTGATATATTATGGTTACAATTTTATTTAATTAAGCGACTTATAATGTAAGAAGCTAATTACCTCAAGAATAAACTAACTCATCTAACATATAGGCTTTTGAAAAAAACTTTTCTTTTCTAATGTCTAGCTTTTAAGTCTAGTTCGTATTTTTCATTTTCTTCCTGATTAATGTCTTAGGCCGATTCCGTCCCTTGATGGATACGGGAACAGAGCAGCGTACGCCATGGCGTTTGGAGTCAGTATGAATACAGTACTGAGAATTATCATTAGGAAGGACTCAGTAGGCTTTAACGAGACGATATGGGTGAAAAGTAATGTAACACTTTATCACATACAATGTATAGCATTATTGCTGTAAAATCTAATACAATAGATTATTAAATACTATTATTAACTAATAGCTTGACTGACATACTATTCATATTATTTAATATGTATGATTAACATAATATAAATACTATTCTTTGATAGCAATGTTTTAGTGTAATACTCAATGCTAACAATACCATAAAAATGGCGTAATAGAATGATATTACCATAATTAAAATTATCATTTTATTGTTACAATATTACCAAAAATTACTTTTGTTGCGATGATGATATTATTATCTATTTTTTGAATAAGGTCATGCTGTTCCAAAATTAATGTTAGTGTAGAATCAAAACTTGCAAAAAAAATATTTTTGAAAAATCTGATTTTTATCTTCAGCGATATTAGGCTTATTTCGAGCTTTTCTAGTCTATATAATAACACTCCCATTATGTGCAACCATTTCAACACGATACAGAGCAGCAGGGGCCATAATTAACATAAAGTTATTAGTCAGTCATATAAAGTTATTGGTCAAGCAGGTTAAGTTATAAGTCAGTCAGGTAAAGCCATTTATCAGTTTGTAAAGTCATTTATCAGTCAGGTAAAGTCATTTGTCAGTCAGATAAAGTCATTAGTAAGTCAGATAAACGTATGAGTCAGTCAGGTAAAGTTATTAAGGGTGCTAACACACACCGCCTAATGTGTAAAAACTATCCACATTTCATTCATCACTGTTTTCATGTTACCTATTCGACTGTTACAGAGTACTAGGGATGAGATCGTGTTCTCATTGTTAAAAATCTAAACCGTGATTTTAAAGATAAAATTTTGAAACAAATAATTCACGTTTGATTTTTATATGTCTTAACTCTGGTTCTTTATGAGGACAGTAAATCCTATATATATAGTTTATGTTTGTGTGTGTGTTTCTTTCAGAAAATTCCTGGTTTGGTAAGGCCACATCAAGATGACCATGTCCGTTGGGTGTTCAGAAAAAAAAAAAGATAAAGTTTACCTCGCATCAAAACTGATACAAAGATAAGCTTCGTTTCTGAAATGTAAGATGGATTATTTCTAAAATGTTGTTTTCATATTAAAACAACTATTTTTTAACAGTAAGCCTCTGCCGACTGGATATTTTTTCAATGCTTATTATATTATGATTTATATTCTCTAATTTTCGAATGCCAAATTTATAAGACATAAAAATTTGACTCCATTGGTAAAATCTCCATGACCCTCATAGTTTACATGGAGGTTTTAAACGGTACAAATGAGAATGAGATAACAAAAATAAAGTAGAAATTGGTGATATTGTCTATATTAGAATTCATGGGAATAAGATATTGAGGCACAACTGTTGTGTTTATGGGAATAATATATTGAGGCACAACTGTTGTGTTCATGTGAATACGATACTGAGATATAAATGATGTGTTCATGGGAATAATATATTGAGGCACATCTGTTGTGTTCATGGGAATAAGATATTAAGACATAAATGATGTGTTCATTGGAATAATATATTGAGGCACAACTGTTGTGTTCATGGGAATAATATATTGAGGCACAACTGTTGTGTTCATGTGAATACGATACTGAGATATAAATGATGTGTTCATGGGAATAATATATTGAGGCACAACTGTTGTGTTCATGGGAATAAGATATTGAGGCGCAAATGATGTGTTCATGGGAATAAGATATTGAGGCGCAAATGTTTTTTTCATGGAAATAAGATATTGAGACATAAATGATGTGTTCATGGGAATAAGATATTGAGGCGCAAATGTTGTGTTCATGGGAATAAAATATTGAGACATAAATGATATGTTCATGGGAATAAGATATTGAGGCACAAATGATGTGTTCATGGGAATAAGATATTGAGGCACAAATGTTGTGTTCATGGGAATAAGATATTGAGGCACAACTGTTGTGTTCATGGGAATAAGACATTGAGGCACAACTGTTGTGTTATCAACTTACACGATGCGATTACTGAATGGGAGGGAATTATCGGTGAGAGTTCTCTGCGTGCCCTCCGTGGTGCCTCCAAGGCTGATGCACTAGCGGATCTAAGAAATAAATATCTTACAATGACTTAAATAATTTGATAAATGTTGTTTTTTATTATCTTTGTAGGAAGAAATCACGAAGGCTTAGGTTGATTACCAGCTATCCATTTTTCAAATATCCAACAAAAATTTTCATCTGTGTCGTATTTCAACTGACAGTTATTTTCGTGGTAAATATTATATATAAATAATTTAAAAAAAAACAAAACATAATTAGGAAAAGTTAACGTTTTAGAAAATTTTTAATCACTCAAATTAACTTAATGATAATAATGATCTAATTTAGCAAGCAGATAGCACTAAATATAAAAATTCAGTATTGAATGAATTATTCTTCATGAAATGATTTATTTATTAATACAGCTGACTTCTGCGGTTGTAATGTTCTTGATTTTGGTTGATGATAAAAAAAGAAGTTATACAGCAACATCCGAAAGATAATATATTATATGCAATATTGATGTATAACTTCAGACAAATTAATCTGGAAATAATGAATGTTATGGAAGGTATGTTTAATTTTATAATCCATTAATTGTGCAGGTAGTTTAGTTTAATACGAAAATTAATTTGGCCGTCGTTGCGATAGAATTGTATTATACTAAAAAAAAAAACTTTGGACAGTGCAAAATGAATTTTATGTTTTTATATTTTGTACATGTAGCACTAATTTATTGATAATTATCTAATTATAAAAAGAAAATCATTTAATCAAAACAAGAGCAAGTAATGGGTCACTGAACTTGACCCATGACCCATCAAGTTCTTGACCCAGACCCATCATGACCCATGACCCATTGACCCTTTACTTGCTCTGATCAAAACAAGAGCTTTATAGATATTTAAAAATAATAATTTAAAAAAAAATGTAATAAATAATACAGGGCTATTTTTTTTTTTAGAAAATAGGGATTCATTTTACTTTTTTTTAATATATATATATATATATATATATATATATATATATATATATATATATATATTATGTATATTAGGATCTATCGGTGTGGCTGCTATTATTTCAAGCCTCATTTCACTTGTCAATATTTGGATGCTTTGCAGAAACTACCGGTAAATAGAGTTTTACATAACAGACACTAACCATGAACTTCTCTTAGACATTGTTAAGAGAAAAAATTATTCATTATAGAAATTTGTGGCCACCCATGAAGTCGGTTTGTGCCAAACATATTTGATTGACCTATATTCAAAGGAGGAGGAGGAAGGGGGGAGGCAGGCCCGTAGCCAGGTCAAAGTAAGCAGGGGGGCAGCAATACCCAGCAAGAGGGTACCGTCTCATTTTAGTTACTTTTTCTTTGTTTTGTTCCTCTTTTTCTTCTTTTAAGCCGGGGGGGGGGACACTCCACTCCTAGCGGGGGGGGGCCACGGCCCCCGTGCCCCCCCTTGGCTACGGGGATGGGGGGAATGTTACATAACCGCATGCGTTCCTAAGACGTATAAAAAAGGCAAGTTTTAACATTAAACAATTTTTTTTTAAATTGATTGTTATACGAATTTCACTTTGTAATATATTGTTCTAACTTTATACAGAATGACTTAAGACACGTGGGTTCAATAACTACACTAATTCTTAATTTATTACTTCAAATTCACTTAACATTTAATCTACAACTAGACTAAACTAAAACTAATAGATCCGGATGGAATAATTCACTACAGGTGATTTGAACGTGTTACGTCACAGGTAAGGAACTCGCTGTGCTAAAAATAACTGCCTAACTGTCCACTTTTTCTCTGGTCACTAACTTACATCATAGAGTCCGAAGTAGATCCCCGTCCCCTCAAACCAGGTCACGTGACTGGTCTCTCTATGAATCGTCTGGATGCTAGCGCCAGTTGAGGGGGGGGTGAAACAGCTGTCTATCTATTTATTTTACACACCTGTCCAGGTGATAAAAAGTCGCAGAGTCGTGGATCAGTAGGAAGAGGGTTACAACAATATTGAATAACGAAGTCATATATTTACACTCATATACCTTTTTCTTATTTTAGAACTGATGTCATCAATCTGCAACTATAAAAAAAAAAAAAGTTCAGTTCTTTAAGGCTTTAAAGGGGGCAGTCTGGAAGATTTTATGTTTCTGTAACCATGTCAAATAAAGGGAGGGAATGTGTGGTTGGAACAACACCCAGTCACTTTACTTCCTCCAAAAAGGTCAGGTACATTTAAAGGTAGTGGGACGGATGGCCGAGTGGTATAGATACTCGACTGTCGTCCTGGGTTCCGATCCTCGGTGAGGCCCATGGAATTTTCCAGGTGAAATTTAGTGCAAAGTCGTCCCACAGAGTCCACCCAGCTTTAAATGGGTACCTGGCTTAAATTGGGGAAGTAAAGGCGGCTGGGCGTTGTGCTAACCACACAAACCCCTTCATATGCCGAGGTTATAGAAACAGATGAATACTACACCTCAACTGCCCCGATGGCCCGTTAGAACTAAAGGAACTTACTTTACTACATTTAAAGGTGTTTGGACTTGAGGGAATTTTAACTTTCGTCACGACCTGGTGGAATACTCAATGGGACTTATCGTGACCTAGACCAAAAAGTCGAGGGCTCTACACCGCTCTGGGAAGGATCTCCGGTCAGGTCCAAAGGGTATTTCAGGTCATGTTGAAAGTTCCCGGGGTGCCGCCAAGGTGGCTATGGTGGGGATGCAAAAAAAAAAGGAAACCACAAACCCGTCCCGTATGTTGTTTATAGGATCTAAGAGATTTCTTCTCATCCTTTAAGAGTCTTCACACACACACACACACACACACACCACTCCGCTCGGGGACTCGTCCTATTTTTTAAAGTCTACGGTTTATCTAATAATATTAAAAAAATTAAAACGTTGTAAAAATTGCTGCAGGTACCACATGTTGAAACTCTATCAGGGAGATAAAGGTTTCACTGCAGACTGGGAGAGTTCTTCGCAGTCTACTGTGGTAAGTGACGTCATCAAAACGTGTGTACCACAAAGTTTATTAAACATGATCTAGTTTGCTTTAAATTCGAAGCCGGGGTATTTAATAACTCGACATCGGGTGGCGCAGAGTGGGCTTGCCATGCAACAGCCTTGGCCAGCAGCTGTGGACAAGTGAACGGATTGGCTGGTTTAGACCCACATGGTTGCTACTCCCCCCCTCTCCCTCCCCCTCATATGGGCTTTGATCAGGTTTTTTAAATAAAAAGAACAGTTGAGGGCTTACGTTAGATCTTTATATCTCTCATTATATATACAGGCTTCAGTCAGAGGCCCAATGCATATGCTAAGTTGTGAGTAAATGATAAGTTTTTTTTTTGCATGTATATCTGGGTTTCGTCTTCATTTCATTTAAAGCCTGATCGATTTAAAGAGAAAAATGTATGTTACTAAAATTCCATAAGTAAAATAATGTTCGATATCAAATGTATATATTGAAACAAAACATGAGTATATGAAACAATGCTAAAATATTATAAATTTGTACAAATATAAAGCGACTAATTTATATAACGGTAGAAAATTTTGGGTAGGCAGATAGTTTAGCATGTCGGGTATTTTTTTGGTAGGCAAAAAAAGTTTTCAAGTAAGAAAGGTAGTAGGCTACAGTTAATTAGGTAGGTCGATAAGTAGGAAATAAGATGCATATAGCTGAGCAGTAATTAGGAAAGTAGGTAGGTTGCTATTTGTATATGTAGGTTACTTTGGGCACGCAAAGATTTTAGCTTAAACTTTCAAGAACTGTTAAACTATACAAAATATAAATAATCGTGGTGTGGGTTCTGCGTTAAATCGAAAGAAAAGAATTAATACAACAGTATTCCTAATCCAATCATAGATCTGCCCGAAACCAAAAATAACCCAGCCTACCGATCAAGCCTAAGGGGATATAACTATATGCAAAGGTTTTGCAGGGTACAGCTTAGTACAAAATACTCTCTGTTTATTTTGTTCAGGCTTCAAGTATCAATTCAGTTGGCTACATCATGGTGTTCGCTTTTACAGGTCAGTGGAAAGTTATTAATTTGATCTGTATAGAGTCAGTATAGACAAAAAAAAACTAATAGACAAATGCCGGAATAGCTATTCGGTCTTTATGGGGGGGGGGGGGGGGGGCTAGTCAAAAGTACTGGTTAGGGCCCTTTTAGTATATAAATTAATTCTGGAAAAAGAACCTCTGTCGAACGGGGCAATAGGCATTTAACTTGTTATTTTTTTTTTTTCCTTTTTTTGCATTCGAGACATTAGCCCTGACACATACAAACAGATGGATATTAAGGTTTGTTGTTTGTATAGCTGGTTTGTGGGTTAGTTTGTTGATTTAGGCAATTAATATATATATATATATATATATATATATATATATATATATCATATCATATATAATATACTCATTTCCAGTGTGCGTTAAATCGAAAGTAAAGAATTAATACAACAGTATTCCAGTTTAAAATACAACCATGAAAAAATCGGATCTGTCCGAAACCAAAAATAACCTAGCCTGCCGATCAAGCCTAAGGGGATATAACTCTATGCAAATGTTTTGCAGGGTACAGCTAGTATATATATATAAGCGATTTGGGCTCTGCGTTAAATCGAAAGAAAAGAATTAATACAACAGTATTCCAGTTTAAAAAACATTCATGAAAAAATCGGATCTGCCCGAAACCAAAATAAATTAGCCTACCGATCCAGCCACAGGGGATATAACTCTCATGCAAAGGTTTTTGTAGAGTACAGCTAGTACATATATAACAACAATTCAACATGTATTATATTATATTTCATGCTGATCAAGGCATTTTTGGTTGTTTGTTTTGGAAATATATTTTTCTATATTTACATGAACTTTTTTTCGGTTGAACAGGTTGGCTGCTATGTTTTTTGATAGTACTTGTCACTGTGATCATTGCAAGCTTATACATTTATTACAATATTAAGACAGATCAAATAAGTGCAGTACTGACAAATGTAGGCGGTGTCCTTAGGTAAGTCTATTATATTATTGGCTCCGTTGTTTCTTGGTTATATAAATATAGAGAGAGTAGATAGATATATTAGATATATAAATAACGAGACAAACGGAAAGATAGATAGATAGATAGATAGATAGATAGATAGATAGATAGATAGATAGATAGATAGATAGATAGATAGATAGATAGATAGATAGATAGATAGATAGATAGATAGATAGATAGATAGATAGATAGATAGATAGATAGATAGATAGATAGATAGATAGATAGATAGATAGTGGATGGATGGATGGATGGATGGATGAATGGATGGATGGATGGATGGATGGATGGATGGATGGATGGATGGATGGATGGATGGATGGATAGATAGATAGATAGATAGATAGATAGATAGATAGATAGATAGATAGATAGATAGATAGATAGATAGATAGATAGATAGATAGATAGATAGATAGATAGATAGATAGATAGATAGATAGATAGATAGATAGATAGATAGATAGATAGATAGATAGATAGATAGATAGATAGATAGAACAATGGATTTGTAAACACCACATAGAAATTAAACAACAATATTAGCAACTGAAATGCTTGTTAAAACTTGCGATTTAGGACAAGACAATCTTAGATTTTGAGACATTAGTAAAATTAGATTACGATCAATACAATTAGGGGGTTGTAGTTTGAAGGGATTTTTATTGTCCCCGTTTTGTCTGTCTGTCTCAGCAACTATAAGTCCTAGACCCATGATGTATATATCATTTTGTAGTGGTCTTGGGCCTGCCATGTGTACATCAAAAGTTCATTTCGCGATAGGACCTCTGAGGGCCGGGCTTCAGGGCTCCTAAGGGGCTTATATATTATATATACACCTTGTACGTTCAATAACCCATTCATTTGGTGCGAAATACTGCAGCACGTAGTTTCACCAAGATTTATTAAGAAACTCATCAAATGAAATAGTAAGCTTGTGTTCTGAGATTTAATTGAAAGTATCAGAGCTATGCAACAATTGACGGAGTTCTCGGACGATTAAATGACTATAATTTCGAATGTTTTCAATTATGAGTCCTATTTCAGTAACCACAAACCACTTGTAGTTAGGATTTAAGAGACAATAATTTTTTTTCAAATATAAAGAAACGTCTTCATAATATTTTTTTTTACAGATATATGTATTACACAATTGAATTTATAAACGTTTCCAAAATTTACAAATATTTACTGAAAGCTAACAAACGTACTGATACATAACACGAAAATGCACATAACACGTCCTGTGTCCAGAATGGAACAGGCTTAATTGCTTGTTTTTACTTAACTTTATATTTGGGAGGAGAGGATGGGTATAGGTTTTCCTGTATATGGGGGACGGGGGGGGGGGCACTGAAGTTGGACACTTGTTGTCGCGGGGAGGTGGGGTAATAAAATGACTCAAATTTGTTGACGTGACTAATGGAATAATTTCTTTTTTTCAATTTAATTTGCAACATTACTTAATGAGCTCATGTTTAAGTTAATAATATGAATATAAAAAGTTAGCCGTCTTCTTATAGTAATTATTGTATTTTTTGATTACGTCATTTGATGAATAATTGTATACTCTCCGATGAAGAAGTTTTGAATTTACGGAGAAGATAGGAGGACAATGTTGTCAACTATTTCACAATGACTATTTTAAGCTTTTAACACTTTATTTATAGTAATATGTTATAGTTATTTATAGTTTTTGTTTTATTGTACTGAAAATAAAACAAGTAAAATACAGTACAAAAATGTTAAAAGTTATAAAACATTGCTTTTGGCTGTTTTAAAATGAAAAACTTAGCAATATGTAAAGACTTCTTAAAGTTATATTCCTTTACTTCGATTTAATGGGGTAGGAAAGTATGGTTGGGTGGTAAAGCGCTCGACTGTAAACCTGAGGATCCCAAGTTCGGGATCTCCGGTGACACCCAATGAGCTCTAATATTTCTTGAGTGGGTACTAATTGTGTTAACTACTATTTGATATTCCTAAATACATGCTACACCATATCGACTCCTCATAGCTAACCAATTATACCAGCTGTATTAAAGCTCATTGGTGACTCCTAACTCACCAATTATACCAGCTGTATTAAAGCTCATTGGTGACTCCTCCTAACTTACCCATTATAACGTCTATACTAAAGCTCATAGGTGACTCCACATAGTTCAAAAAGTGTGCTCCAATTTGTTAAACGTGGAGCAATCTGTTTACAAATTTTGCCAGAAATCGATTTTGGAATCGAAAATTAAGTTGAAAATTCGATTCGATTTTATTTCAAATACAGAAAAAAAAATACCAATTATTTCGATTCTTACAAATTATCTCTTCACTAAACATAAAGTAAGACATTAAAGTATCGAGTGAGAACAAAACAGATCCAGCTCTGGGTTACGAGGCTGATGTTTATTGTGTGCAGTTTCGATAAAAGATGAACTGTACAGACACAGGAAGAAAAAACTATGGTATCCAGTTGCGTAGGGTGAAGCAAAGCAACAACATACTATTGTTACGTTAGATACTGATGACAACTCTGAATCCAATGCACTTGAAGAGCAGAGGTTTCGGTTCCATTAGTATAAAACCATGTAGTCCTCTTTTTATTCCCTCTTCCTATATTGTAATTTTAAAGGTTAAAGGGCACACGGAATGATAGGTAATAAATTAGAAATGGTTAACGATTTGAAGAGGGAAAAAAATAGCTAGTGCAGAGTTAATGTATAAGTTAAGCAAAGAAAATGGGGTCATGATAAGAAACTATGGGAATCGCCGATAACATATTTGGGACACCTTCATAGCTCATTCACCAACACACAAACTGGTGACGAAACTAGAGGATCCTGACTAGACAGATAGCCTACTTTGTGTGGTCTGTGAAGCGGAAACATTATTTCATGTTATAGGTAGCTTTACATATTTTTTTTCCTAAAATCACAGTGTATATCTTTATGAATCATCCAAACATCAGATGATATTCAGTCACTACCCAATCCGATTGATAGATGGAATAAATCTTATGTTGTTGTTTTTTTTATTTTGAAAAAGAAATTTGAAACTAATTATTTGATTGGTGCTTCGTGAATGTGACGTCATCAATTTGGATTTCCTAAAATCAGTTGCAACGAGCTTCAGGGTGTAAGTAACTGCAATAATTATAAACTCATTATTGTGTTAAAATATAAAATGTGCTGTGGCGTTTAAGTAATAGATACATGTATATTTTTTATCACCTCTTTATGTGTTATTGTGGCTCAAGGCAAAAACTTCCGGAGTTGCTCGAGGATATAGATTTCAAAGTTCAAGGCACACAAATTAGCGATATTATGTTTATAGACTTAGTTTTATAGCTTATCATTTATTTACACACACACACATGTATGTGTAAGGGCTGGCCTAGCGGGTGTCGACTCTAGACCTTAGAATCCTGGGTTCGATCCTCGGTGAGAACCAGGGGAAATTTGATGTCAACTCTTCCCACCCTTAAGTACACTCAGTTTTTAATTGGCACCTGACTTAAGTTGGGGCAGTAAAGGCGGATGGGCGTTGTGCTTAACGACACACAATCCCTTTATATGCCGAGGTTACAGAAACAGATGCATTCTACACTTCATCTGCTCTGATGGTCTTTCACGGCTAAGGGAACTTTAAAACGGAAATGCGTTTCCTCGGGGAACTCATGCGTGTCCCTAACATACAAGCGTGTTTTTTATGTAACGTGTACTATTCTCCTCAGATTTATCTGTGTACAATGGCTCTCCCAGAATTTTACAAAACACAGTACTTCATGCTCATACCAGCGGTAAGTCTAAAACTATCACTGAGAAGAGCGGCTCCCGAAAATTTACTCTCTTGGCTGCCAACTATGAGGACAGTCTTGGTTTCCTGTTACAGCAATGATAAAAATGTTTTGTTATAAATATAAAATAAAGAAAATTAGCAGCAGTTAACAACCTGTAAATAAATACTCCCCCTTATTGTATGGCTAGTTTTATTTGCTATAAGTTTTTGTAACAAATGGCAGCAGAAATAGAGTTGTAATAATACATGTGTATATTCTTGATAATTTCTCATTATAAATTTCAATTTTTTTTTCGCGACCATCCTTGAAAGTCGCCCGCGAGTCACACTTTGAAGACTACAATGACTTAAAATATATGGATGACACCTTATTTAAAATCAATCCCATTCGATCGATGATCAGGGAGGCCCAGATATTAATAAATTGGTCTACGGGGCCCTTTTGAAATAGCGCCGGCCCTAAGTTAAGTAACTAAAGGATACATTGTAAACCCCCCCCCCACTACAATGCGTAAAAACTACATATTCAAAAGAGAACTGAACCATTCAGTTCGAAAACATATTTATTATGGTGTAACATATTTATTACGGTTTAACATATTTATCTCGGAGAAACATATTTATTACGGTGTAACCGACTGAACGCACTGTGCATAATTACATCCACTGACTAAAGTTGATTCTTATACAATTCACATTTTGATGTTGTTTTGTTTTTCCCAGACTTTGATAATACTATTTTTAGCATTTCTTGAGAAAAGGAATACAGGTCGCAATGTGTGTGGTGGAC